>JACVVK020000073.1:1030000-1320000 GCA_018292915.2 Batillaria attramentaria
AAGCCGAGCCAACACTCGGGTGTTTACGTAGGCGGCTTACGCTGATATCGACCCATAGCCGCCGCAATAGTGGAATGTCACACGGTGTATGCATGCGTCTGGCTTTTTGTTATGCAGTGTTGGCTGGGATTAGAGGCGACTGGTTTTTTTTTGTGATGTTTGTGTCAGTGTCTAAATTTACCATTCAAGAGTCAGAGTTATGATTGCTTTCACGCAACCGAAAGTGCGTCTGTGATACGTGGTAATTGGATGGGTTGGGGATTACGTAAAACGGGCACCATGGAGAAGGAGGCGGGGGAAGGGGGAGGAGAGGTGCAGGGGGTGGGGGTGGGGTGATGGTGATGGTGAGGGGGGGGGGGTTGTATTTTGCCGGTTATGGTGGTGGGGGCATGCACGTGTGAAGGAGTCGGAATTGGAAGAAAGGAAGACTGATGCGGTTTACCCAGACAGCAGAAAAAAAAACAAAAACCGGCTTTACCACTGATTCGCCAAGCTTAAACACAATGTCTGCTTCACTCTGACTGAGGGAAACGCTTTGGTTGTTATTTTAAAATCGTTGCAAACAATATTTGATCAAGAGTGAATAATCTCTGTCTGTGTGTTTGTCTGTCTGTCGGCCTCTCTCTGTTTGTCTGTCTGTCTCACTGTCTGTCTGCCTGTCTCTCTCCAACACACACACACACACACACACACACACACACACACACACACACACACACACACACACACACACACACACACACACACACACATTACTGACCTCTGCTATGTTTTTAAGTCACCTTGGCTCTGATTCAAGAACTAAATCGATTTCACTGCCAGCTCCCACCTCCTTTCCGTCCGACGGAGCCGGTGTGATTTAGAGTGGTCCTCGTCTCGGTCGGAACGTCATTGGCAGCCGCCGTGTGATGTCCGTGTCGGGGTGCTCTTGCTAAATCACATTATCGACATTTTTACATCCCCACATTACCAGCCGAGTGTAAATCTGTAAGAAACTAATCAGGAGCTACCGAACTGCTATTTCTGTATTCCACGCCTGCTGTCATTTGTTGTCGTTGTTGTTATTTGTTTGTTTGTTTGTTTGTTTTCCCTCGGCAAGACGTATAAGGCACGTTGGGGTTTAACTTTAAGCTTAGTGTTTCCCAGTCTGCCCACTGACTGACGTCACCCATATATGCACATGACGTAAATGTACAAAACTGAATTCATGCATATAACCATGGATGCGCAGAAGGTCCTGAAATCAAACTCTCAGAGACATGCACACGTAAACATTTTAAGCCTAAGATAATTAACTCGGCACAGCTTCGCATTAAGATGCCCGGCGGGTTTCGTCATTCAGCAATATTCAAGTGTTCGGGAAATTGCGAGAGACAGTTGATCGAACGCGTACCCGTGAACGATGTTTTCCATATGCAACTTAAATTTGAGATGCACGAACAGATTTTAATCTTTTGAGAGACATGGTGAAAAATTGAAAACGTTTCAGGTGATTCACAACAGTGATATCCTCGATATAGTTTTTCGTAGCTTTGCTCCTCCTTATGTGAAGGTGAGAGGTCAAGCAGATATGCTTTTAAGAACAATGACTGACTGACTGACTGACTGACTGACTGACCGACCGACCGACCGACCGACTAACTGACTGACTGACTGACTGACTGGTTGACTGACCGACTGACTATCCCACTACAGATTGAGTGAGTGAGTGAATGAGTGTTAGGTTGAGTGTGTGTGTTTGTTGTTGTTGTTTTGTTTTTTTGCAAGAAGTGCGTTGTATTACAGATAGCCTCGCTTAATAAGGCCAGAAAAACAACAACAACAACAACAAATAAACACTCTTTGCTTCACTTGTCACACTGTTTAAGGGAACGTCACGAATGAATTTCTCGGGGTCGTATTCTGATTACATGCCTGAAATGGCTGTGGTTTTAATCTCCACTTAGTCACCACATCGGGCAGGCTGAGTGAGGCTGTGCTTTGTAAACAAGTATTTGTTTCGTCTTTCTGGACCGTCTGCTAATGTTTTTGTGCCAGAGTATTCTAATGCCCCTTAAGGGTTAAGAATAAACTCGAACTCGAACTTGAACTTGGACTCGTGCCCTGTCCGCCGTTAATTAAACACGGTGACCTGACACTGCGCCGGCTGCCTTTCTGGAAAATCCATCCGGAGCAGCTGAAGGTCGTCGTTAAAGCCTGAAGGGCGTCCTTTTTAAACTTCATGTAATTTAAAGCAGGGCCTACGTGTCTGCTCAACACTGATTACATGGCGTCAGTTCAAACGTCAACCTGTTCCCTCTGCTCTCTTTGTGAGTCACAAAGCTTTTCTCTGACCGTGAATGTGACGCAAAATATTCAACATTCGTCAGTGCACAGCTACCGGCAGTGCAGGCTTTTCTTCGCTTCACTGAACATAGATCACCAGTCACGTCACCGATTCGGTAACAGCAGACTTAGCAGAAACCTGTATGGCATGTAGGCTCCTTGTTGTTGTGTCATTAGGCCTAGCCGCCTATACGTTAAGTCTACCTGGCGGCTTTGCAGACGAGGATGAATAAATATTTCGCACTGTCCATTGTTAGTGAGTTTGTGTGGAATTTTCTTTTGTACCAAAGCTAAGTTCTCGGCCAGGTCACTGCCGGATTCTGAGATCGATCAGTAATCACCTTACATGTTACCCAGGTCAGTCAAGCCAGTGTGGACAGCATCGAAACTTAAGATATCGAACACATAGAACGTTATCATCGATTATTTTATATTTGATTAGAACCATGTCCGCTGGAATGTGTACTGATACCGGCCTCTCTGTTACTTTCGTGGGGAGCCGGGGTGGTCGAATGGTAGAGCGTTGGACTTCTAATGCTCGGGTCGTGAGTTTGTATCCCGGCTGGGGCCAAATATTTGTGCTGGCGTTTTCCTCGTTGCCCCGTCTTTGATATCACCCTATGTGGTGGAAAAGGACATTAAACCCCCAAACACCCACCCCACCCCTCTGTTACTTTCGTGAGTCGAAATCTTGGCCGATATACGTTTGGTGAAGGCGACTGACATTCCCTTCACCTCCGACTCCCTGCTAACCGCCCCCACCCGTTCCCCTTCACAACCCACCCTCACAACAACAGCAGATTTAGTGTTGTTTGTTTGGCGTTCAGTTACACTTCTAAACCTCCTTGGCTCATCAAGCAAAACACATTATTGTAAAAGAGAGATTTACAGCACACATTCACACCTTACTTATTATTGTTTTACTACATGTGAATCTCCCACTGATCCGCTTATGTAAGGTGCAGAATGTTTTTTCGGTCAGTGGGTCCATTAAGGTAAGGTCAACAGTACGCCCCAACAATATGTCCTGTAAGCCACACGCGGGAATGCGAACGGCAAACGCCACACGTCAAACGTAGCCCAAGGCACGCAATGTCTAAGACCTAAGCACCATGGATTTTGAAAAGCACTTAGGCCCTTTTACTATTTGACAAGAGAGCTGTATGTGCACATTAGTAACTTCTGCCATTCGGTGTTCACGAAGGTGGCCGTGGTGCTGAATTTCAGCATAACAAGTTTGTCAGAAGTTAGTTCAGTTATGGGGCGGTCGGTGGTCTAGTGGTAAAGAGACTTGTCACCAATGCGAGAGGTCAGGGGTTTGAGTCCCACTCGGGACAAAGAAGTTTTCCTTCTCGTATGTGGCACCGTTCATTCAGGCCGTTCGTCGGGGGTTCTCTCCGGGTACTCCGGCTTCCTCCCCTGTCTGCTCTGGAAATGTTCAGCCCACCAAATTTGAAAAATAAATGCAATTCTAAATTCCGAAATTTAAATAGCTGAGCTGACCCTTCGCACCACGTGATTGTAATGTGTTTATGTCCAGTGTGTGAGAGAATGCGTGTGATTCACGTGAGCGTGCGTGGTGGGTTCAGTTCGCGGCGCTTTGAGCCAATTTACGAAATTGGGTAAAGCGCCTATACAATACTCATTATTATTATTATTATTATTTCAGCATAACATGTTTGTCAGACGTTAATTCAGTTTTCTGCCGACAGTCTAAGCCGCACTATTGACAGTGACGTTGGAACATGGAAAAACCTCGTAATGATGATGAGGCTAAATGTTTGAATAAGCTGGCGAAGAATTCATCCTTGAAAAAGACAAGAAGTCAGAGAGACGGTTTGCCTCAGGACAGAATTATATAAATCCAGGAGCTCGCGGAAAGGGCAGATTGTCTAGTAAATGTGTTTCTGTGCTGGAAAAGGGAGGCTGACTGGCGATGCGGACAATGCAGGATGGACCGCCTGGAGGCAATGTCGGAGGAGTCACCCTGATCACTAAACCCACAGGATGGCGGATGAGGAAGCAGCACCAGGCTGAACCTCACCATCTCAGTCCCGCTGGGTGCAAGGCGTCGTGTGCAGGGGGGGGGGGGGGGGTCACATTGTCCGGTCTGGATAGGACAGGGAGCCTTTACGGTTACCCTCTATTTCTTTCCTATTATTTCCTGTGTTGTTCCAGGACAAGCGAACGTGATAACAAGAAAAAGAAAAATGCCTCGTCTGTAAGACCAGCGACATACATAAGATGTCTCCTGGTGAAACCTGGAGTTTGTAAATCAGAAACGTCAGGTGACCAGCTGCAGGGGTTCTGACGGGGTTGACGGAGGGACCACCGAATCAAATTATGTGACAAAAGAGCCAAATGGGTCTGAACATGCCAAAATATCAACATCTTATCATGTCCTTCGTACCCAGCATGAAATATGTAAATATATGCTCACCAGGCGGCCTGTACTACGTTAACTTGTCTCACAATCAAGCACGGCTGGGTTTGTGTGGAAGTGGATTCTCCCTTGGGGTTGGAGGTGGGGGTGGGGGTGAAGGTGGGGGTGAAGGTGGGAGGGGTTTGAGGGAAAAAGGAATTGAAACAGGCGTTCAATTCTCAGAGCTGTCGGTGGTCCAGTCATGTTCTTACCTTGACCACCAACCGATATCAGCATCAAACAATGTTTCACTAATAAAGAACGCGCACTTAAAGATTTTTTTTTTTTCGGCAAGACTGAATCCAGTCGGACCGCAATGTAGCCAGTGCCCCAACACGTACTGTTCAAAAGGTCCTGACGGGGCCTGCAAGTATCTCTGAATGTCAAAGGTTCACCAAACTTAGTGAAAGGAGAAAAATGGCATAATAGGAGCGGCCAGAGCGGCCCGGCCTCTAAATGAGAAAGATGGATAAAGAAAACGAAATGCGTGCGTCATCAGCGAAATTTACATAGATTTGTGGGTAACACTCGGCAAACACTCGTTAACTGAAGCGATCTTTGGTTCTAAAGACATCTGAGGGTCTTAGCTAAGAGGTCTGTAAGGCTAATGCACAATAAGCCGGTGCCCACGTCATCAGACCAGCAAACCAGACTGGACTGATTCTAGGGAAGGTCAAAGGACTTTGCGTGCATTCGACTACTACCCCCCCCCCCCCCCCCTTCACTGCCCCCACCCCTTCCACACAACACACACGCACGAGTTTTTTGTGTTGTTTACACTCTTCTCATGAAAGGAATACTGGATTCAGACTTGTAAGTTTTTCATGCACTGTAGGTTGTTTTATTTACAAACAGAAAACCCGATTCCAATGTTTGTATATCACGCCATTTAGGAAGAAGTTTTTCAGTCCGATGTGAGAAATTCAGGCCGACACAACGGAACTCGAAAGGCAAAATTTACTCTAAAACGTCAAGATAACAAGAATGAAGAGATCATGCTGAAAACAGGTATTGGTCGAGTGACGGAAAGTGCCCCCTCCATAAGTGTCTACAGTCAGAAGGACACAGACACAGAGATGGACACAGACACAGGGGTGGGTGGGTGTTTGGGGGTTTAACGTCCTTTTCCACCACCTACGGGCGATATGAAAGACGGGGCAGCGAGGAAAAGGAAGCCACCACAGATATTTGGCCCCAGCCGGGAAGGAATCGAACTCACGACCCGAGCATTGAAAGCCGGCCCAATGTTCTACCGCTCGACTGTCCCGGCTCCTCCTGCCACGAAGATGAGTAAAGATTTCTTGGTGTCTGAATTATGTTGGGGTCGATTACAAACAGCATTGTAATGTTCCATGTTGTCAGCCACAACTTTTCCCTGTGCGAAGAATGTGGGCTATAATATAATAGACGGGCTATAATGAACTAAGCGGCTGCTTGGTTTCCGTGAAATACGCGGTATGTGTTGGCTGCAGACAGTTTGGACCAAGACTCGAGGTTAATGACGTCTAGAGAGAAATGGATGTGGCCTGTAGGCTTATGGATGTTAACAAAAAATACACTGACGCGCACTGTTGTTCTTTACTCATGCATGAAGGCGACCGAGACATCCGCCTACAATTCATAACCTATGTTTAAAGGGGCAGGAATCAACTTTTCAAAGTCCACAGATTGACTTAGGCTGTTGACGATGTTAGAAGCACGATATCATTAATAATAATAATAGTAATAATTATAACAATAATAATAATAATAATAATACACTTGTAGAGCGCGGAGTTCTGCTTAGGAAAGCACTCAATGCGCTTTTGCTCACGCATACACACAACATTCACACGCACACATTTATACGCATCAGTACGGGCGGTGGAGTTTAAAGATGTTTGCATTAACATGTTAGCAAATCTATAGCTTTCTGTGGACCGTCGTTGCTAAGATATGATGTACGCCCACTGTCCGAGTCCACAGTGCCCTCATTTCTGTGACGCGACCTCTCACATTTGCGTCATGTGACACCGAATTAGCATACAAAGAAAAGAAGGACAAAACAGCTGTAAGACAGTCTTCCGTGAGATCCTCAACTTCGCAAAGAGTTGACAGCATCTGTGTGAAACACTTTTTATTTTATTTTTCTTCGCGATTTTGGATTCGCTTATCCTAAGCAAAGACCTTGGAATCAGATTATGTTTCCAAGATCTTTGTCCTAAGGTAAACCGCCCTATTTCAGTCGTGCAAAAGTGGGGCGGGAACTAGGCTAGAGTTTGCAGAGTTTCGCCAACCACTAGCAGCGATGCCGGCGGCGAACCATCTCCACTGAGTCTGCTTTCAAGAGCGATGTATATTTGGAGGAAGCTTGCAGCGCATTGGGCACTCAGACAGCTAACCTTCCTCCCACTGAAAAAAACAACAACAACAAAAAAAACAACAACAGCAGTTTGATTGAATAACCGTTTTTAGACAGCTGTGCCCGGTTAAAGACCAAGATACCACTACTACAGTTCCTCCCACTGAAACACAGCAGCTTGATTGAATAGCCGTTCTAGACACCTGTGCCCAGTAAACATTCGCCAAGTTTTATACAATATCGAATACGTCTAAAATTCAACAATTCAATGTTGTTTTTATATGTAATATTTAACGGACATTATTATTATTATTATTATTTCAGTCTTGGTGTCGCCCCATTGTGGACGTCGTGTAGACCAGAGGGCAGAAGCTGGAGTCGGATCGCCGCTATGTCAGGATTCGTCATTCCAGTCGTGTTCCGGCGATGAGGTGAAGGTCTAGGTGTGTCGTTGACCTCACTCAGGTCACTGTCAGTCGTCACTGTCACTCAAGTCACAGGAAAGACAAGCCACACGTTGGAATGACACATCCCGTCAAGGATAACAGACAGTAACAAGTCTCACTGCTCATCAGACCGTGACAAATAAAGTGGTGACGAAATCTTTCTATGTACACAGCAGCAAAAGAGGTGGACTAGCTGTGTGTCACTCATACGCAATTGTCTCACGCTCAACCGGTCGTTTTGGGCCAATCAGAGCATGTTGTAAAAATTAAATATGCAACATTTTCCTTGACTGGCCCGGCGATGAAAGCATCTGCAGTACTGGGTAATAATTAATCATTTTATTTGAAATCAGTTGGTCACACGGGTGTCAGCGACTATGCATGGGTACCATCTAGCCAAAAGACCCATCTGCTATGGCCATTTTGTGGGAACCTTTAATATCCGAAATTTTCCCATCTTTTGCGTGGTTGGCTAAGAAGCTGAAGGGGGAACAACCTCAGCTGAGCCCCTTATGAGTCTAGACCATTATGTGCCCGCCGGCGAATCTGCATTTCATCACCATCATCCAGCAAACGCCGGTCGACAGAGCGATGCTCTTAGTCCTGTCCACGCACCGAGACCTGGTTACCGAGAAGGCGCGCTCTTTTTCCATTTAACACGGCTAGGGATGTCAAGTCAAGTCAAGTTTGTTTTTCCAACCCTCTGGGGGCATAGTAAAACAAAAGGCAACATAGGAAAATAAAACTGAGACAACGAAAATAACAAGAAAAACAACACCACACACTGAAACAGAAAAAAATTGCACAGGGGCCACGGACGGTAACCTCGCCACGTGAAGCACGAGGAACACTTGCTGAACGTGGTGGTTTCCCCGCCATGCAACTTCACTTTTGCTGCAGGAAGAGTGAATTTGCATGGCGGGGGGAAAAGTCTCCACCACGTTCAGGGTGTCGCTTCAAAGCCAGCAACTCCGCCGCAAGAAGTCTCACCAGTGTCGCAATAACATTATTTATCAGTGTGACCACTCTACCATCACCGGCATAGCATTCAAATCATCACAGATGGTCACATCGCTTGGAATGCCGAGGTCAGCATTTTTTTTTTTTTTTTTTTTGGGGGGGTGCTTTTTTCTGTTTGTTGTTCAGTTGTTGTCGTTTTTGTTGTTGATACTTTCGTTGATTTTCATATGTTTCCTTTTGTTTTCCTATGCCCCCAGAGGGTTGGAAATAAACTTGACGACTTCAAAACAAACAAATGCTGGTATGGACGTGGTATAAATAATTTTCCCAACTCGGTGCCCCCGATTACGAAAAATACACCACACTCGCTTGTTGATTTCGACCGAAAAACTGCTCGTTGAAACTCGCTGGTGCATTTTCCGTAGTCGGGAGCACCTCATTGTGAAAACTCTATGTATCAGTTTATCGTATCTGTTATGAAGATAATTATGCAGTTCACCGGCATAGCATTCAAATCATCACAGACGTACCCGCCGTGGGGTCGAATGATCGCTCAAGAGTAACTAACTGTAGACTTATATTTTGCAGATGAACATCACGCCACTTTGAAATATACCAACTGAGCATGTAAGTACATGTAACAGCTGGCTTCGTCCTGTCCTTAATATCGGCAAAACGTGTGGACTGTGAAGTAACTGCGCACATAGAAACATCTGGTGATCAACCTGATACACGAATCATACGACTCCAGTACACATCAGTACATCCACATGTACTAGGGCATCAGTGTAACGGCCACATGAAACTTGAAGAGAATGTGGACAGAATGTCAGTACACGTATGCACATCTTGGATCTAGAAACACGGGTGTTGTCAGCCTATCAGTGTAAAACCAGATATGTGTATACGGTAGTTATTGTCAAGTTGTTGTTGTTGTTGTTGTTGTTAAACGGGGTATTTCCATGTTTACTAAGCCAACTTACGTTTTGCCAGAACAGTCTCACCGCTTGCCAGTGTGAGCGCCACTGTACGATCGGTAATTAGTACAGCTCTTAATGCGATACTGACATTTGTTTTGTACACTTTGCGCGAGCGGTCGAACATTCAAAGTCTTCAACTGTTGTAGACGACAATCCTCAAAATACTAACCCTACGCGAAATCTGTTGGCCCAGTGCCAGCATTTGTCACGCTGTCAGTGTGCAGGTGGTAAGCCGGTGGTGTGATGCTAGGCTGACACCATGAAAACAGCTCAGAACGATCAGTGAGAATAAAAATCATAAAGACTGTCCCTTTCAGTAAATTGTTGTTCAGTCTTGGCGGTCCTTGGCAATACCCATAAAGTCATCCCATTCAGAGGACGATCGGCCACGTCGCGTGCGAAACAAACAGAGTCAGTGTACACATTACAGCAGTGGCTATGTCTTTACGTGAGAGATATCGTGGTCAGAACTTTGGATTCGACGGTATACTCGTTCTTCAAGTCTATCCGTCTCGATCTGCCCTCACCATACGCACACAGGAACACGACCACGCCCGCATCCCCTAACCCCAGTCACGTGGCTAAGAGGTCCGTCGAGGTCGTACTTTGCTATCATTGGCTTGGTTCCCGAGTTACCATTCTCCCTCCTCCCCCCCCCCCCCGCCCCACACACACACATCCCCCCCCCCCCCCAAAAAAAAATGTATGTTCCGTCAGCGCAAGAACCTGACCTTGGGTAAATGCTTCCCTGACACTAAGAATGAAGTACGTGTACCGTCACACACGACACCATCAGTGGATAAAATAATGTCTGACGCGGCGTACAATACGGTACGCACTCTCTCTCTCTCTGTGCGTGCGATTGTCACCAGAGGAGAATTTTTCACAGATGACAGGCTGGAGGAAGGAAGACAGAACAGTTCGGTCCGTTTACGGAACTTCTGTCACGCGCCGGCGATAGATGCGAATGTAGACGGGACAAATAAATCATGGCAGCGGCTTGCGTTACATAAAAAATACCAGTGTCACTTCCGAAACATTTGGTCATTTATCTAGTTAAAAATAGTCACCACAGTCGTTTACTCGGGATAAATACGTGTGCTAGTGAACACAGACACAGACAGACAGACACAGACAGACAGACACAGACAGACAGAGACAGAGACAGACAGAGACAGACACACACACACACACAGGCCAAATTATTAATTTACGTATCCATGCTCTTGTAAATGTTTTTGGGTTAGTAATGCCAAGATTTAGCAGACGCGTCTGTCGATAAGCCGGCTTTTCCGGTTGATACTGTATTTTCCAAGAATACGTGTAGTTATGTATTTGTTAAAAAAACAAAAAAACTAGAGGAGCAAAGCCTCCTTGGCTCACTTGTGAGATAGGTCAAGGTCATTCAAAAGAGTACGTTTGTAAAGTTCTTATCACTAGCTATCCTGAAGTAAGGTGTCTTGTGTTCATAGTTCCTAAGAAAACGGCAAATGGCGGTATGTTTTCCCAGGACAGCTTCTATGACCTTGACCTTGGGTCAAGGTCATGCAAATGAGATTTGTAAGTGAAGAGCTCATCAGTGACCATCATTATGCCAAGTTTGATAGCTCTCTTTTTGTAGTTTCTGTACAAATGGTAATGTAAAATTTCACAATGACCTTTACCTTGAGTCAAGGTCACTCAAATGAGTATGTCTGCATAGGTCTCTTCGCTGCCTATCATTGTGCCTTATTTGGTGCCTCTACTGTTTGTTGTTTCCAAGAAAATGCTAACATTAAAGTCTCCGCAAAATATCTTGAATGGCCTTGGCCTTGACTCAAGGAAATTGAATACAAGTATGCCAGTACAGGTTTTGTCAATGTCTATCATCAAGCAAAGTTTGATGCCTCTGGTACCCCTACATTCTGAGAAAATGGCAATTTTAAATTTCCAATGAGACAGCTTTGATGACCTTGACCTTCAGCCAAAGTCATTCAAAATGGTACGTCTTGAAAGGTCTTGCTGCTGTTTCTGAGAAAATGCCAATGTTAAGGTTTTGGAAGGTTTTTCCGCAAAACAGCTTGTATGGCCTTGATCTTGACTCAAAGTCACTGAATACAGGCATGTCAGTAAATGTGTTGTCAATGTCTATCATCATGCAAAGTTTGATGTCTCTGGCTTTTCTAGACTGAGAAAATGCCAATGTAAAATTTCCAAACAGACAGCTTTAGTGACCTTGACCTTGTGTCAAGGTCAATCACTAAGATACGCTTTGAAAGGTCTTATGGCTGTCTATCAGCTTGCCAAGTTTGGTGCCTATGCTGCACATTGTTTCTGAGAAAATGCCAATGTTAAGGTTTATTGCGGACACAGACACACAGACAGACGACGGAGGGTTATTACATAGACTCACTTTGTTACACAAGTGAGCCAAAAAAGTAGTCTGAGGGGGGAGGGGGAGCTAGGGAAGGAATTTGGGAAGACCAGTGAGGATGCAAGTCAAACGGCGCAGGGGTTTACTAGTAGTTGGGCGTCCAGTAACCCGTGCCGTCCTTTGTGAAAATTTAAGTGGTTTCTGTCCCTTTTATGTCGCTTTTATTTTATATATATAAAGTGTTCCCTTGATCGCAGTATTTGTTGATGTTGATAATCCTTGCATGTACCTTGATCCTGAACGCTGCTACCGCTGTGGTGACCATCGACGACTGTGACGAAACACTGATAGAAAAACAATCAGTGTCAGTCATACCCTCACAGCCATGCAGTGATCACAGATACACTGCACATTATGATCACCTGTACACTACCTGATGAGGAAAGATACACTGCACATTATCAACACAGGTGAAACACAAAACAATCATTGACAGTCATACCCTCACAGCCATGCAATGATCACTTGTACACTACCTGATGAGGAAAGATACACTGCACATAAGGAACACTGATAACCCAAATCATTGATAGTCATACCCTCACAGCCACGCAATGATCACTTGTACACTACCTGATGAGAAAAGATACACTGCACATTAGGAACACTGGTGGAACACAAAACAATCATTGTCAATCATACCCTCACAGCCATGCAATGATCACTTGTACACTACCTGATGAGAAAAGATACACTGCACATTATCAACACTGGCGAAACACAAAACAGTGATTGTCAGTCGTACCCTCACAGCTATGCATTGATCACTTGTACACTACCTGAGGAGAAAAGACAGTGCACAATACGAACGCTGGTGAGGAAAAGAAGAAGAAGAAAAAGACACCATGTGAAAATAATATTTTAATATCTGTTAAACTGATACATCACAAAATCTGTATTTCAAAATGTCTTTGATTAATCCCAGCAACAACGAAAAATGCGACTAGAAAATCAATTCCACTTGATGACATGTGTAAATCCTCAAATAAACTGAAGTGACTGGATGAAAAGAAACCGATATAACACCACCCTCCCAAAACGCCACAAATCACCCATAGCCTTCCCCACTTGGTGTGCGCTAAAATACAACGGTGATGTCCTCTATTCAAATGCTGCGATGACCGAAGATGGCGACCATGTTGTGATCATGGGCAACGTTAAACAGCATACTTCTGTTGGACCAGCGGCTGTCAACCGCACTTGTGGACCCCTCTTCCAACTGTACTGAACAGGGAAAGGCTGCAGGACAGAACAGAAATGAAAATTAACTTGGAATTATCACAAGTGTAAATTGGATTTGCCATCTTTTTCCTCATGAAATCACGTAACAGTCATGTGCAAACAACAAGTTTATATTGCCTGTTTCTGCTTCAGGAGCACGCCCGTATATTTACAACACAGTAATCACGTGGTTCTGAGAAAATGCAAATGTTAAAATTCACAAGAGACAGCTTTAATGACCTTGACCGTGACTTTGAGTGCATACTTACCTGCATCCACAGACCACCATCAAAATGAAAATGAGCTGAAACACAAACTTAATATGAGTCAGCGTACCTGGAAATACAAGATTTACAACTGCATTTATCGCGCCAATCGTGTTTTTTTGTCCGCCACAAAACCATGGGATTTGGGGTTTTCTTTTTTACCACAGGTGTTGGTAGTTGTAAGCTGAGAGTTGCACCTCGTACCTAACAAAACTTCACAATAAGCAGTAATTGCACAAGCAAAATTCATACAATACAATTAGTACATACTTTCATACACGCCATATGCCTGTATTTACTTTCCCATGCATTCATACTTACCTTCAGCAACGTACTTCATGCTTGTATTCTATGGCTTGACATTGGTAAACAAACACTTCCATTTGAACTGCTACTTACCTCAAGACACATGAGGAAACCCAATTGAACACCTGTGGCTGTGTGATCAAGCTAGCTCTAAGGAATAAACGTCACCACAGGCGCACTTACCTACATACTTACCTGTAACTTCCCCCACCCCCACCCAGTACCTCCCCACCACCACCTCCCACTGTGCAGGGGTCAGTCACTGTCAGAACCCCTTGTCGCCCCCAGTCTGTGGTTCGCGTCTGCTTCTCAACCCACCAACTCTCGGCCGACGCGGGAGCACCATCTTCCTGATGCACCTCTACTGAGAACATTCCCTCACTGAACTTTGTAAAGAGAGACCGAAGTTGAGTGGTATGTATGTCCGCGGGCCAGAAAATGTACACCTGCCCTGACAACGCCATGGAACGGTCAGATTTCCGAACTTGTGTCTAGTTGTAATCTTTCAGCCGCAGCACACTAATAGGCATTCTTTTATATTCTTTTGTGTTCGTTCGAGTTCACTACAGAAGTATAGCTGACAAGGCAGATGGGTAACGCACTCTGTGTGTGGTGTGTGTGCGTGTATGTGTCACGGTGAGAGAGAGAGAGAGAGAGAAGGGGTAGGTGTAGGGGAGGGTGGAGGTGTGGGGTGGGGGTGAAAAGGAGGTTTGCCCACAAGTGCAAATCCCAGACGGTCATCTTTCACAGTTGTACAAAGCAAACACCGTGTACCGCTACAACGGCTATGGTGTCAATGGAAGAAGAGCAACTCAATTCACTGTGAACATGTACATATATTTCTGAGTGGGTAATCTGTCTCTGCTTTCTGTAAACCATGACAAGCAAAAGTTGTATACAAAGCAACAAAGGCTATGACTGACATCAAAGCAAACATTGTGTATAGCAACAACGCCTATGACGCCAGTAGAATAAGAGCAACTTCATTCATTGTGAACATGTATTTCTTAAGAGTGGGTTCTCTCTGCTTTCTGAAAGTCATGACAAGAAAAGGTTGTACATACAGCAACAAAGGCTATGTCATCAGTGGACAAAAAGCAACTAAAACTGTACCTGCACTGGGAACTCAGTTAAGACAAATTTTCATTGTATGTGCAGAATGTAATTGATAGTTCAGATTATATTATTATAATTATTAACTACAAACAAGCATTTTCTCAGTCTGGGCTCCGAATGCCATGGCAAAAAAAAAAAAATTATTATGCAGTGATTGTAGTCAATGAGAACTTCAGTGATTGGCGGGGAGGGTTTCCCTAAAGATGCAATTACCCAGACGGTCTATCTCTCACTGTCGTACAAAGCAAACATAGTACTGGCAACAAAGGCCATGACATCAAGAGAACAATACATTAATTAACTGCAAACATGTATTTCTTTCTTCAAACTGGGATTTTAGTGCTTTCTAAACGCCATGACAAGGAAAATCAATGGGAGAAGAGCAACTTAATTAACGACGAACATGTATTTCTTCAGATTGGGCTTTCTGCTTTCTCAAAGTCATGACGAGGAAAAGTTGTATAATTATACGGCAACAAAATCTATGGCATCAATGGAAAGACAAGCAACTAAAACTGTACCTATACTGGGAACTCAAGACATTTTTATTGTACATGTATATGCAAAATGTAATTGATAGCAAAGATAATTATCAACTTTAACTACGAATATATGTATTTCTTCAGACTGGGGCTCTGAAAGCCATGAACAGCAAAAACAAACACAAGGCCATCTACACAGGGATGGTAGTCAATGAGGACTTCCGGTGATTGTGGTAAGAAACAAAAAAAAAAAAAGGGGGGGGGGGGGGCGCTAAGGAACTCTTGTTGATGACGTGAAAAAACAACAACATTTAGATTCTTGATGAAGGGTTGATGCTTGTTGATGAAGCTCAATGAAGTCAATGAAGATGCTTGATGAAGGCATGACGCTTGGTGAAGCTAATTAAGAGGTGAAGAAGCTTGCTGGAGACACGGAAAGGCTCTTGTCACACAGGCGCCTATTTACTTTGTACACAAAGAACCACAGTAGTTTATGCTTTTTTCTGTGTTTTCTTTTCTTCCTTTTCTGTATTTTTCTCCCTTGAGTGGCTTTTTCTTCTTCTTTCCTTTTCTTTGTTTTTTGTTGTTGTTTTTTTTGGCCCTCTTTCTCCTTTTTTTCTCTCTTTTTGTTTTGGTCATTGTTTTCTTTTTTTTTCTCCCATTTTTTCCTCGTTCTTCTTTTCCCTTTTTTTTTTCCTTTTGTCTTCTTTTTTAAGTTTCTTTCCTATTCATTCTTTCTCAAGAAATAGTACAACAGCTCAAGCGCAAACGATAGTAACACACTAAAACTCTAAAGCGCTCAAACTCTAAAACACTAAAACTAAAACTGCACACTCTCTCTCCCTCTCTGTCTCTCTCTTTCTCTCACGCGCGCGCGCACACACACACACACCAACACACACACACTCCCCCCTCCCCCTCCCCTCTTCAGTCTTGCAACTGAAAAACAACTCTCATTAACAAACCGAGGGTTTTCAGTGGTGGGCAACCTGAGAACTGGCCATTGTCTGCCCCCGACACTAACGGCAATACCTTTGGGTACGACCGCTGGCTGACCGAAGCTGACAACGACCAGTTGCCTGGGTGCTGCTTTGTACGAACCACTGAAAACCCGCGCCTTCGCTACTTTAGCCTACGTACGCCGACACCTTACCCACTAACTAAAGTCCTTATCCCTACCGTCGACGTACGTAGCCCAGGGTGCGGCCGCGCCCTGTGGAAAGCTGCCAAGCGGTGAAAAAACAAAACAAAAAACGAGTGTTTAATAACTGGACGCGAAAAACCAAACAGGGGACCGTGTGAAAATCGGTGGGGAGGGGGAGATGGGGGGGGGGAATGGGTGTGGAGGAGGGGGTGTGGAGGAGGGGGTGTCCGGAGGGTGGGAGAGGAGAGACTGAGGAGGAAAGGAGTGGTGGCGAAAAGGAGAAGAGGTGGAGAGGAGTTGGGGGTTGGAGGGGAGAACACTAACAAAAACTTAGTACAAAAGCAAAATACCAAAACAACGAAAACAGAACAATGCCGATTTTTTCTAAACGCCGACTACTCAAGACGTGGGTGTTTTAGTTTGCTCAGTGTTTATTACTGTTTTCTCGGTTTGACGTGACAGTGATAACATCTCAAGGTCACGTGATGTATGACTGTCCCAGGATTCACCTACTCCCTCCAGCCAAGCATACCAAGAGGAATGAGTGCAGACCGGTACATACTAATCGACCTGGTCACTCCCACTGACGAAGTCCACATTGTCCTTTTGGGGTCATTCTCAGGACTGATCAGTTGACAGACCCGGCGGGTGTTTTGTGATCGGCTCTGTGGTGCTCTCAAATAAATTGTCTGTCTTCATCTGCCCTCAGTGCGACCTCATACACTCAAGGGAAATTTAATCTGTGCGACCTCACATATTCAAGGAGTAATTATGCGACCTCAGTAGTGGTTTTGGCAGCCAGATGGCGCCAGTCTTGGTGATTTGCGGTGAGTGAAAACACCAGACGACACTTTTTCCGGAAGAAAAGAGTTCACAAACAAGGCAAACTGTTTACCCTTGCACAGAAACCAGCAGCGATCTTTACATTTCAGTCATTTAGGACCCCCCACCCCCCCCCCTCTCTCTCTCTCTCTCTCTCCGGCGGCGTCTTTGCAACAACATCAACAAAAACCTAAACGGGATTGTTCTCGTCGGAGCCGGGTCACAAGGCCAGCCAAACAAACAACAAAAAGCTTCTACGTCACAAAACACACCGACTCAGTATAACCACAGCAAATCTCAGAATAGCAGTCAGAAAGTGGCATTGATATTGATGTGTGTGTGTGTGTGTGTGTGTGTGTGTGTGTGTGTGTGTGTGTGTGTGTGTGTGTGTGTGTGTCAGTGTGTGTGTGTGACACCATTTTACACATCACAAAACCGTAGTTCAATTGGTCCATTGTATTTCACATGCACGTGTGAAGGTCATGGAGAATAATTTCAACGTTGCGTTCACCAAGAACGATACAGCTGCAGTCACGCTTCTCGTTCCATGCTACGACATGTGCCTGCATAAGTGAATGTCCTTTGCCAAGGCCGAGGAGCCAGGGTGGCCGAATGGTAGAGCCTTTGTATGTGGTGGAAAAGGACGTTTAACTCCCAAAACACCCACCCACCCATCCTCTGCCAAGGCCGTTATTCACAGGCACAGAGCGGTAGGACAGTCATTGCCTTCTCTAGCATGACAATCATTGCCTTCTCTAGCATGCTACCGTGAGTACCTTGCCCCGGCTACACTCACAGCATTCTGCAAGACAGATCCAGCTAATCTTCTCCCGCTCCGCAAACTGCCTCTGCGGTCATTCCACCCGAAACCGACGGTTGCATGCCCCGCGGTGACCTCTCAACGTGTTACCCGCTGCATTCATATCGTCCCCGCTTTCTTCTGCTAGCGGAGAGAAGCGCCTCAGTGAACAGCAATAGACTGGTTACTAGTTCGCCGTTATTCCAGCAAAACGCCTCTGACTGGTGTAGTAATGGGCAAACTGACTTTGCTGGGGGTCAGCGAACCATCTCGGTGTTATAGCCGAAACACTCGAACTAATCATGTAAGCTCTATGTACTAACTTGACTGGCTCTGCGGCGCAGAACGCACCCACAAATTGGATTGGACTAGAGCCAGAGGGCGCTCAGTGACAGCCGACCGCCTCCTGCAGTGTGAAATGCTAGTACATGTACTGTACGCGCAATGTCACTCATGTCTGCACGCTACTGTATATATACATATACTGCTGATATACTGCTGTTGTGGCTACCGGTACTGAAAGCATGGTGCCAGCTGAATTACGTCACAGTACGGCGAACACTCAGTGTCGATGTGCCAACAGGTGCTGCCGGGTCTGTTATGTAAGTTAGTGTGAAATGGTTCGTCAGGCTGTATCTTTACTTTGTGTACAACACTCACTGCTATTTGGTATCACTGAAGTTGATCAAAACCCTGTGAGACTGACAATATCTAATTTCCTATACCATTACTGACCAATGTCAGTAACATCACCGGACCGTACGGTCTGCGGAGGTTACTAGCCGCGCGGTCGGTGGCCCAATGGATTTCTCTCCACTGAACAGGAGGAATCACCAGCCGTGCTGGTTCCATGTGGATGATGTCAAGTTATACATGTTAATGTAGCGTAACGAGTCGGTTCACATCATTCAAAATACCGAACGGTCATTGGCATATATATAGTTCCGGACACTGAGAGTGAAGGCCTGCATCAGTCGCGTACCAGTTTCGATGACGCAAGGTTCAGGACACCATCAGTGTTGGCACCGAAACAAAGTCAAACGGGTTTATTCCATCTTTGCTATTACAGCTTACGTTTTGGAACAGTTTCGCATGAGAGGCGGGATTATGGAGCTGTACGGCCAAGCTCTAGTTTCTCCTTGTTCCGAGTCTTCTTCTTCTCCTTTTCTTCTTCGTCTGTCAGGTCCCCCCGCCTCCTGCCCCTTTCTTGTCCACAGCCTAGGATATTCGGGGAGGTGGGGGGTGGAACAAAAGCCCCCCCCCCCCCCCCCCCCCCCGCGCTTCGGGTACCGCCGCCTATCATGTTAGTAGTTGGCGAATTTGGCTTACTGATCTCAGACTTTCTGTGTCTGACAACTGAAGCCAGGCAATAGGTTTTCTGTAATTCGTCTGATGGTATTTTGCGATACAGCGCACGGGCCCCTCCCCTAAAATGCCGCACGTTGGTGTACACGTGTACAGCTGTTGCCGCAGACATAACTCGAGTGACGTTTCTGGTCAGTGTTGTTTGTCACCATATGTGATCGGCGCGTGCGCAGCTTCAGAAATAGCACTTGATCCGACACTGACAGTCTACCTCAGTGCTCAGCTAACATTCTGTACAACTGAGATAGTCACGTCATCACTGAGGCTGCTCACTAGTTTTTGGATAAATAAGGACATGGTTCAACGTAATCCAGTCTATGTTTCGGCAAAGCTTTAACAGGCCTAAGAACTGAAAGGGATGGATGGTCATGATTCGGCAGTGGCAACTGCTGTTCGTAAACATCGATAAGGACTTACAGAAGGAATGCTGTCCATTTCTGACCAACAACAGATGGTATAAACCCTGTCAGTGTAGCTTGTACAGATTACGTGTATGGGTGTCTGCCGCGTGGTCATTGAAGCTGACGTGTGCAATGATTAAAATGACGTACAGGCTCCGTCCGCCAAAATACTGTTAACAATGAGCATGCAGATAGTGTAGTTCAGTGTTACTAAACTGACATAGCTGTGTGGCAAGCTGCATCAGCATGCCTATCCCACTGCGTTCTTTAGCAGGTCCCACTTCTCCCCCCCAAAAAAAACAAAACAAAAAACAACAACAAAACAAACCAAAACAAAAAACCCAAACAAAACAAACAAAACAACAACCAAAAAACAACAAAAACAAAAAAACATTCCACTCAGCGAAGACCTCTTATGATTAATATTTGATACGCAGCTTGTGATTGAGTACAGAGAACACTTATCCCTGCCCCATTTGCTACTTGTCTGCATGCGTTGGTACAGACAAAGGATCATAATTAAAAACATCTTGCGCCACTGAGAACACACCACCAGCCATGGCACATAGCTTTCATTGCAATATCTCAACTTGAGTTTACATAACATGTACCTTGCATACTCTCACCAAAGCGTTACGATACTGCACACTGTGCTGCTAATTACTAGTAATTGTCATCTCTGCATGTAGACTCGCAACATTATTGACTATGCCAAGTACTTTGTTTCATTGTCCTGGTCCATTAGATGTAAATGTACCAAGCCCTTGCTTGGCTGTGTGCAAGGAACAGACAACTGCTAGCCACCCACTGAAGGAGGGTTGTGCAGACTTTGCTCCCTTCCCATCCCACACTAAGCAAAACTCATGCTCAAGAACATCTGGGCATCGAAAAATATCAGCCTAAGAAGTAAGAGCCAAACTTCGCAACTTCAACTCCAACGTGAAGTCAGTTCTGCTCTAAGGATGTGAAACATACTTACTTACTTACTTTACTTATGCCTATAGCCCGTGGGTGGGCATAGGCCATCCACAGTTGCACGCCATCGTCTCCTGTCCTGTGCTATCGTCTTTAACTCCTTCCAGCTGTATCCCATCTGCCGGGTGTCCGCGTCCAGGTCCCTCCTCCAGGAGTTCTTGGGTGTTCCACGTTTTCTTTTGCCTTGAGGATTCCAGGCAAGAGCTTGGCGCGTGAGGTTACCGGGTGGTTTTCTCAGGGTGTGTCCAATCCACTTCCATCTTCTCCTCTTGATCTCATCTTCAGCTGGTGACTTGTTGGTTTGCTGCCAGAGTTCGGTGTTGCTGATCTTGTCCGGCCAGTGTACTATCGGAGTATTTTTCTCAAGCATGAATTGATGAATGTCTGTATCTTTCTGGTGGTTGTATTGGTCGTTCTCCATGTCTCTGATCCATACAGTAGAACAGATTTTACATTTGAGTTAAACAGGCGGACTTTGGTCTTTGTTGATATTTGCTGGGACTTCCAGATGTTCTTGAGGGTGGTGAAAGCGGTTCTTGCCTTTCCAATCCGGGATTTGACGTCAGCGTCCGTACCTCCTTGCTGGTTAATGATGCTGCCGAGGTAGGTGAATAATTCTACTTCTTCTAAGTTGTTCCCGCTCAATGTCACTGGTGCTGCGCTGGTTGCGTTGATCTTCAGGACTTTGGTCTTCTGCGGATGGATGTCCAGGCCAACCTGAGCTGAAGTGGTTGCCAGGGTTGATGTCTTGTCTTGCATCTGTTGGTGACTGTGTGCAAGTAGGGCAAGGTCGTCTGCAAAGTCGAAGTCGTCTAATTGGGTCCAGAGCGTCCACTGGATGCCGTTCCTTGTGCCCTCTGTTGTCGTCTTCGTAATCCAGATGTGAAACACGGAGGACAACAAAGACGATCCAGACATTTTTCAACACCTGTCAACATCCAATGGCCAGAGAAGATCCGAAACGAAGAGCTGTGGGAGTGAGCGGGACACGAACCACTGGCGAAGCAGATCCTTTGGAGGAAGTGGGGCTGGATTGGACATCCGCTCAGGAAGCCAGCATCCAGCACCATACGCTAAGCCCTGACAATGGAACCAGCAGGGGAAGAGGAAGAGAGTCCGACCTCGCAACAGCTGGAGGCGGGACACTGAGGCAGAACTAAGCAAGCTGGGGACCAACTGAGTTGGAGTGGCATGAGCAGCCCAGAACAGAGTGCGATGGCAAAGGGTTGCCGATGGCCTATGCTTCACAGGGAGCCATGGGCCCAGTAAGTAAGTTAGGTGTAAACATATGCAGCTGTGTACCGGTATCCAACCTCATATGTTTGCTATTTTTATTTCATTGGCCATAACAATAATTTGCATCTTACTCTGTTTTTCTTTTCTTTTCCTTGTAAAGCGCTGTGAGCTCTCTGCGAGAAAGAGTGCTATATAAGTATCAATTATTATTAATTATTACTATTATTATTAATATTACTCCTGATTATAAAGGACATATCAAGACTCCTTGTACATTTCCTCCACTCCATATCAGGTATTAACCTGATTAACCTGATATATCTGATTAACCTGGTCCATGATCATGAAGGAGGAAAAAGTTTGTAGTAGTTAGTGACGAGGTGGTAAAGTGGGCTTGTTATGCAGGGAGGAGGGGTTGTGGTGGTGGTGGGGTCCGTAGGCATGCTCCCCTGGATGTTTTTTTTTTTTTAATTTAGAAGGTGTGCATGACTGAAGTGCTCCAAAGAAGGAAATTTTTAACTAACAAAGGAAATCCACCAAACGGAGATAAATTTTCCTGATGAGATTTTTGTGGTCATGAAGACCATAGACTGTTCTTGTTCAGTGTGAGTCAATGGGTACCTGATTCAACTTGCTGCTGCTGGCCCAATACCAACAAATCAATAAATAAGACTTTACTTCAGAATTCAGCAGAATATGTTTATTTCACTAAATAGATTTATTTTTTTGTAGCAGTTACTGACTACTGCAAATGGGCAAGGTAGTCAGATGCCTCTACTCTCTCACACACACACACACACACACACACACACACACACACACACACACACACACATATGTACACACACGATCTACAATTTATCTGCACTAGTTTACACACATCATTCTGCTTGAGGAAATAACGTATGTAACAATGAGGACCCATGGTGCTATTACCTGGTATATATACTGTCTCCCTACATTCATGTTATTACAGTTTAAAAAATAAAAAAAGGTGAAAATCCAACACATGACGTATCATTCACATTGTTACAAACATTTTTAAGAGAGTCTGCTCTATCTATAGGCAGATCTGTTGCAGCTATTCCTCTAACATACAAGGAAGTGTCTACCACTTTGTCCGACTTGGTGAAACAATTTTGCCCTAACAAAATGTCAGCTGTAATTGTTCAGTGCATGCTGGTGACAAACAAACTACACACACTGACGAACTGAAAGCAGCACTAAAGAAAATTACAAAACAAAACTCAGCATCAGTAAGTGATGTTTTCAACAGAATCAAAGGAAAGATTACAGTTTTCATGTTGTTTATAAACGTAGTCTCCTCTGGCATACATCTGTGACTGGGTCTAGAGGTGTTATGTTCTGGGTGGATCGTCAAACTCTCCAGGTTTTGGCGGAAGACCCAAGCCAACCATCCGTGCACTTGACTCTATTGACCTTTCACCTTTGCCCTTGTATAATGTGCTGAGCTCCTGAAAACAGGTATGATCAAAAGCATTTATGCACATGTATATATCCAAGAGGTCAATCAACAATAACATTTGAAACTGAAGTACATGCCATATTGGCATAACCCTGCTTGCACAGTAAATACTTATAATCTGCCATTTTCACTACCCCTTCCAAATGGAATGGGATCTTAATGTGCACACTTGGTATACAGTGTATGAACGTGTTTGTACACAGAGGCAAGACAGGCACTGTAAATGAGTCTGCATGTCCTGTCTCACTTTGTCAGTTGAGGAAAAAGTGCCACAAAAATAAAGGATCTGAACCTTGTGCAGCAGGATGCGCAGGCGGGTGTTTCATCCACAATGAAAAAATCCCTTCATTAAAAAAAGACCTTCAAGTTCTAAGAAGACAAATGAAAAAGCAAGATAAAAAAAAAAGTTATATTCATTATTGGTAGTTTACCTCATATTTCCTTGTGCTGCGCAGTAGACATAGGTAGGTTTCTGCCATGTGCTGTACATCACTGTTGCCACGACACTCCTTCTCTCCCGTTACTTGGAAGCGACGAAACTGGTTCTCCATGTATGCATATGCAGGCACATCCTGAAGATTGCTCTGTAGCAGTGCACAAGGTATACAAATATACATTAGTGACATTTGTTTTGTTTTGATGATACAGGTATTCTGCACTACGAGGTCTGCACTAGATAGACAAAAGGACAGGGAGGTGGAGGATGTTAGCAAGTGTGTAACTGTTACTGAACATGTGACACGCAACTGTCATAGATGCTGACCACAGCTGCATCATCTTCACTTTTTACTACCCCCCCCCCCCCCCCCCCCCCCCCCCCCCCCCCCCCCCCCCGAGATTCAGCAGGCATGTATCCACACATGGGACGGAATAACAAAGCATACTCAGCAAGAAGAAGTTATTCATGTACATGACGACAGCAGCGAACGACTGACGGTCGATTAGCCTGCTACAAGCCTGCTAGAAATGTGAGTAAGTAGTAAGCAATACAACTGGGAAATTGCAAAACTGATGCTGAAAGTGAAAGCCTATCACCTACATGGAGAGCCACAAAATGCCGACAACACAGACTGCACCCAGTATGACAAGGATCACTTACACGTCTCTTAAGCAGCGACAGAAAATCTACCTGGGATCGACTTACCGTCTTGTAGATAGACCTCAGTTCTCTCAGCAACTGCCGAAACACTTGCGTGGAGGTCGCCATTTTCAGCAAGGGCACAGGGGTGGCCACCGAAAATCAGTGTCGCCTCAGTTCCTTCCCTTTACCCGCTCCCCCTCCCCTTTCCCGCATAAATATAAATACAGCCTAGTACCATTCTTGCGTGTTCTGTGAGACCACTCTTGGGTTGTCGCCACCTCTAAAGATGTATACCCATGACGTAAACTGCCAACACTTCGATTCACGCCAGAAGTAAGAGACGTGATATGGGCAGAGGGTCACGTAGTGAGTAGTGATCCGGCAGCTGAGGCCGGTGAGGGTCAGGGATCCCCGGGCCGCCGCGTCAGACGGCATCAGCACTGAACTAGACCACGAATCAGTGACGTACAGCTCTGCGGAGTTGATCAACATTTGACCGCGGAAATGTCGTGAAACTTCAATACATACCGGCTCACATATGAGGGCGCATAATCCTACTGCTGGCGTAAATGGGTAACGTCTCAATCAGCCTCCCGCCGTCGATCTGATCATCGTACTGAACTCAGTTGAACTGATTGACCCCGGCGGCCTCACTCAGCTTGAAGGACCTCAGGAACGGACTGCCCAGCCGGACCGGCGGCTGACTCCGGCGGTGACTCGGATTATTACCCGCTCTGATCATCATGTCGATCGAATCTTCCCGCTGGAACCCCTGGCCGGCCGGCAGAGATTGACACCGTGTCAATACTGGATCCTGATGCCGCGACGGTATCAAGTTCCGGCTGGTGAAACTGATACTGATCAAGTACAGTCCAGGGGTAGAAATGACTCCAGCCAGCCCAGGATGAAAAAAGAGGAAAATTTTGATAGGAGTGAGTGGCGAAGCCACGACTGCGTAGCGCCGAAGGCACCTTACCTAGGCGGGTCCGGGGGCATGCCCCCCAAACCCCGGGGAAAATTTTTAAAATCTAGATTAAAATCCGTGCAATCTGGTGCATTCTGACTGCAAAATTGCGCACAATCTCGGATGAAAAAATTCAGAAAAGATATGCTATTTCAAGTTTTTTTTGTTTTTTTGTTTTAGCATACCATCAAACAACTTTGTTTTTGTGGTCTTCATTCAATTTCACACAATCCTTGAAAGAGCATGTTCTCCACAATGACAATGCTTGAGGTCACTCATGCATCATTCAGACTACTCTCTGCAACAGATGCCGGTTTGTTCTACAGTAGAGCCTCACTTGGCAACTGAGTTAGTCGCACAAGTCACAGACACCCACAGTGGCCACGGTGTCCGGACCACTCCCCGGGAGCGCATGTCAACCGTAGAGATCATGGCATACTAGTAATTGGTACATGCATAAATGTGACTCTGTAGCAGAGTTTGGTGTTTCTGTGTTTCAGCAATCAAGATTGTGCGGCTTTACCTAAATTTGCGCGACGGATAACGTGTCCAAACGACGTACACTGACATCATAGTCCCGGCGTTGCCGGTCAGTTTGCTGTCAAATCACCGAGTTTAGTCCGGTTGAATTCCCAGCGGCATCACAGTCTCTCTCCCTTTCTCTCACCGTCACGGTGGCAATCACACACACACACACACACACACACCGACACACACACACACACACAGACACACACACACACACACACACACACACACACACACACACACACACACACACACACACACACACACACCGTGACACACACACACGCGCGCGCGCGCGCGTACGTGTCCAAACGACGTACACAGACATCCCGGCGTTGCCGATTTGCTAAGTGTCAAATCACTGAGTCATTATTTTAGTCCGGCTGAATTCGCAGTTTCCGTTTTCTTTATTGTCAAACACGAAAACAAGGGAGATTAGTAACCACACCATACCTATCAACTATCCGCCTTAATTCGTTCACACACACTGGCATACTATACACAGAAACACGTTCACGGCACGCACTGACATACGCGTGATAGAGTGTCTTGTGAAAACAATGGTCAGTGATTTGACAGGTGTAAAGGCTCGGACGTCGGAACTGGCGGATGAGGTGATAACACCCCTATGGGGTGTTTCGCTGTATTGCCAGGACCGTAGCGAGGGGGGATTTGCACCGTCCCGGCGCGGAAAGCGTACCACTGGGATTTTTTTTTCCCCGATTCTTTTTTTCGGCGGAACCGAACCGCTTCGTTTAGGCGGAAACGGATTTCTAAAAAGCGAAAATCCGCTGAACGGCGGAGAATTTCGACCCCTGACAGTCAAACACGCTTAAGTCATGTCAGTTCCCAGGGGAAAATGCCGGATTGGACTGAGTTTGTGTTCGACTTGTCCGAAGCCTGGACGGTTTGACTTATAAGTGCGGTCGGTGACGATACCGGATAACTTGAGGTCGAATTTCGACTCAAGACGGCTTCCAGCACCGGTTCGTCCCCAGAAACTGACAGTTTATTTCCCCTGGCCAGCACGAGCTTGCTGCCACTAAACTTGAATCATTTATATACTGACCAGAAAACACGCTCAGTCGTGTACTGAGACAACTGACACTGATGTCACTGAAACTCTGTAGCTATTTCGTTATTTTGTTCCGGGCGGGGTCCATGGTCTGCTGCTTAATATTTTTGTCACCAGTGTGAGGGGTCAGGTTCGAGTCCCACTTGGGGCAAAGAATTTTCTCTCGTATGTGGCACCGTTAATTCGGGCTGATCGTCAGGGTTTCAGTTCTCCCCGGCCGGGTACTCCGACTTCCTCCCGCTCCGCTTCGGAAATATTAGTTTAGGCCACAACATCTGAAAATCAGTAAATGCAATTCTAAACTTCCAAAACTTAAATTGCTGAGCTGACCGTCTCAGTCTTCGCACCACGTGATTGTAATGTGTTCACTACATGTCCTGTCTGAGAATGCATGTGTAGCGGAATTGATCTGGGCCCCTTCCCTACCTCCTTCCATTTAGTCGAAAAGGTGAGGTTGGTTACCATACACTCCCCCGGCGACTCTATTAGACCAGTTTACAAATGAATTTTGGGGTGTGCTGAGCACATTAGATCATTGTTCCCAAAAATCGGCTGGGTTGCACCAAGAGTTACAGCCCTTTAAGTGAGGGTACTGTCCGCGCTCACTGACCACACGCACCATAATGCATTGACAAGCAGTGATTTCAATCACTCAAAAGTTTCCTTTATATTTCACAATATAAATAAGACCATGTATGACTGTTTATAAACGTCTCTTGTCTTCAATAAAACAAACAAAAACAAAATACAGCCGGATACTGCTTCACAGTGTTGGTTGACGTAAGCCAAGTATTCCACCAGTGGGGAAAGTCTTGAATGGAGGGAGACAATGCCTTGTTCTCTTTCCTTGAGTCTAATGCATCATATCTGTGTGCATTTCTTTGTCTCCTATACCGTAAGTGGGGTATGCTGGTTATTTCAAACTTGACTGTGTCCTTCTGCAATGTGTCTTGGTGTCACAATATCAGATTTAACCTCCTACCCCCAAATTGTCAAATTACAAGAAATCTCTCTTGTGGATTATCCCAAGCAATGTTTTGCCAGTAAAACTACTATCAATGAACACGTTTTCAGAGAAAGTGTTAATCTCTATCAGAACATGTGAAAAAACGTTAGGTAGAGTGCATCTAAAGCAGCCCTTAAGACAATATCGTTGTTTCAAATCGAGATAAAATCAAACAGAACTGCTCTTTTCTGTTTTCTGAAATCAAATATGTTATATCTGTCGGCATTTCTTTGTCTCAGAGAACCCAGGCGGGGTATGTTGGTTATTACAAACCTGATTATTTGATGCTGCGATGTGTCTTAGCGTCACAGTAACCGATTTAAGCTCCCCCCCCCCCCCAAATGTTGAATTACAAGACATGTCTGTAATGGTAACCCCAAGCGATGTTTTGCCACTAGAACTACTACAAATCAATATGTCTTCAGAGAAAATAGCAGTATGTACCAGAAAAGAAAAGAAAAAAGTCGGATATGGTGCATTAAAACTTGCGCATCATGGTTAATTGCGTGGTTTCAAGTCTAAGTAGAATCAGGACATTTTTTTGCCATTTTGTCGACAAGGTAAAGCTGGTTACCTGGAACCCGGCCCTAGCGACTCTATTAGACCGGTTTAAAAATCAACCTGAGGCTGTGCTGAACACATTAGATCATTGTTCCCATAAATCCGTTGGCTTGCACCAACAGTTACAGCCCTTAACGTATATGACCCCCCCCCCCCCCCCCTACGCACTCAAGACAAGCAACAGACTGCAATTGACAAACACGTAATTTCAATCACTCAAAACAATTTGTCTTCTATTTGCCAATACAGATCAAACCATCCATGGCCGTGTTTATAAGCGTCTCTCATCTGAAATAATACAAACAGAAATGAAATACAGTCGGATACTGCTTCACAGTGTTGACTTACGTAAGTCTAGTGTTCCAGCAATGGGGAAGGTCATGACTAGAAGCAGACAATACCCTGTTCTCTTTTCTTAAATCAAACGCATCATATCTGTCAGCACCTCTTTCTCTCCTATATCGTAAGTGGAGTACGGTGGTTATTTCAAACTTGACTCTGTGATGCTACAATGTGTCTTGGTGTCACAATATCAGATTTAAGCTCCCACCCACCCCCCCACCCCCCACCCCCAAATTGTCAAATTACAAGAAATCTCTTTATGGATAACCCCAAGCGACGTTTTGCCAATATAACTAATACCAATCAACACGTTTTCATACTGAGTAATAATACCAGCCCGAACATGTGAAACTGTCACGTAAGGTGTATTAAAACTAGCCATTGAAACGAATTTCGTTGTGTCAAATCTTGATAAAATTAAACAAAACCTGCCCTTTTCTTGTTCGTGAATCGAATGCATTATATCTGTCAGCAATTCTTTGTCTCAGAGATTGCAAGTGAGGTATCTGAGTTATTGCAAACCTGTTGTTTCGATGCTGCAGCATGCCTGGGTGTCACAGTATTAGATTTAAATAATAATAATAATAATAATGAATACAGTTTATATAGCGCCTGTCTGTTTTCTACGAAACACTCTTTGCGCTCGCACACACACACACACACACACACACACACACACACACACACACACACACACACACACACACACACACACACACACACACACACACCGAGTGCCGATGAAACAGTGGTCGGTCTACAGCTCGAAAGCTTGCCTAAAGAGGTAGGTCTTCAAATGGGCCTTAAATTGAGTCAGCGTGGGAAGGTCCCTAATGGGATTTAAGCTCCTGTCCCCCCAAAACTTAAGATTACCAGAAATCTCCTTGTGGATAACCACACGCGGTGGATAACCACACGCGGTGTCTTATCTGAGTTATTGCAAACCTGTTGTTTCGATGCTGCAAACATGCCTGGGTGTCACAGTATTAGATTTAAGCTCCTGTCCCCCCAAAACTTCAGATTACCAGAAATCTCCTTGTGGATAAACACACGCGGTGTCTTGCCAATGAAACTACAACTAATCAACGCGTTTTCATAAATAAGTAATGATATGCACCAGAACATGTGAAAAGCGGCTGGTGAAGTGCATCAAACCTAGTATGTCATGGCAATTTTAGTGACTGAAGCCTCATAAAATTAGAGGCAAAACTTCATTTTCTCTCTTCTTAGATCAAATGCATTATATCTGTGAGCAATATTTTGTCTCATTTTAACCCAGGTGAAGTCTCTAGGCTATTTCAAATCTGGTTTTGTTATGCTGAGATCTGTTTGGATGTCACAGTATAAGTTCTACGTTCCTCCCTCCCATAATGTCAAAGTACAAATAATGTTTTTAGTGGATATCTTCAACCGATGTTTACGAATAAAACTATTACCAATCAACACATTATCACAAAACATAATGGTATACACCAGTAGACGTCAGGTGGGGTGCATTGAAGCTATCGCTTGGATTTGGAACTAACCATATAAGAGATGTCCTGAAATTCAACAGTTTTGGGAGGGAGGAACTTACATCTGATGCTGCGACACCCAGACACGTCTCAGCATCATAGAGCCAGGCTGGAAACAACCCAGAGACTTCTCTTCAGTTCTATAGGACGAAACATTGCTGACAGATATGGTACATTTCATTTAAGCAAGGAGATACTGACGTTTTTTCGTTGATTTTGTTAAGACGATAATACGAGATTGCCGTAGGTAATGTGCTGGTTGTATGCATCCTACCTGACTTTTTCAACGATTGTCTGGAGCAGTTCATCATTTTCTCTGATGATCTGATTTGTAGTAGTTCTTTCGGTAAAACATTGCTTGAAGGTGTTCATAAAAGACATGTCTAGTACTTCGACATGATGGGGGGTAGGAGCTTAAATTTTATACTGTGAATCCCAGGCACAGTGCAATATCAAATTACCATGTTTGTTATAATGCAGATACCCCGCTTGAGTTCTCCGAGATAAAGGATTGCTGACCGATATGATACATTTGATGTAAACAAGAGAAAATGGTGTTTTTCCTTGATTATATTAAGACCTAAAACAAAGAGAGTGCAATGATGTGCTAGTTTAAGTGCAACCTACTCGACCTCTTCCACTTCTGCATGGAGCATATAACAATTCTCTGAAGAAGTATTGATTCGCAGTAGTTCTGTTGGTAAAACTTCGCTTGAAGGTATCCATAAAAGGCATGTCCTGTACTTAGAAATGATGGGGGGTAGGAACTTGAATCCAATACTGTGAGACCCTGGCACATTGTAGCATTCAATAACCAGGTTTGTAATAACCTAGATACCACACATGGGTTCTCCGAGACAAAATATTTCTGACAGATAGGATACACTGGATTTTGGAAAAGAGAAACGGACTGTATTCCTTATATCTATTAAGACTTGAAACAACGCGACTGCCATGATGTGCTTGTTCTAATGCTACTTGCTTGACTTTTCTACTTTTGTGTGGAGCATATTATCGGCTTCTCTGAAGGCCTGTTGATGTGTGGTAGTTCTGTTGGTAAAACATCGCTTGTGTTTACCCATTAACAGACATGTCTTGTACTTCACCATCACAGTGTTTGGGGGTGAGGAGCTCAAATCCAATACCGTGATGCCATGACACATTGCAGCATCCAGTAACAAGGTTTGAAATAACGCAAACACCTCCCCGGGGTCTTCAGAGACCAAAAAATGCCAACAGATGTAATGCATCTGATTTAAGAAAAGAGATGAGGGTAGGTTTTGTTTAATTTTATCAAGATTTGACACAACGAAATTCCCTTCAGTGGCTAGTTTTAATGTACCATACTTGACAGTTTCACATGTTCGGGCGGATATTATTACTTTGTACGGAAACGTGTTGATTGGTAGCAGTTACACTGGCGAAACACTGCTTAGGGTTATCCACAAAGAGATTTCTTGTCGTTTGACATTTTTTGGGGGGTAGGAGGTTAAATTTGATATTGTGACACCAAGACACATCGCAGCACCGCAGAATAAGGTTCAGAATATTCCACATACCTCATTGCTGGTAGCTGAGACAAAGAATTGCTGACAGCTTTGATGCATTTGAGTTAAGAAAAGTAAAAAGGGCATTTTCTCCGTATACCTACGATCTTCTGCAATGATGGAAAACTAGACTTACGTAAGTCAACACTGTGAAGCAGTATCCGGCTGTATTTCATTTCTGTTTGTTTTATTTCAGACGAGAGACGCTTATAAACACTGCCATGGATGGTTTGATCTTTATTGGCAAATAGAAGACAAATTGTTTTGAGTGATTGAAATTACGTGTTTGTCAATTGCAGTCTGTTGCTTGTCTTGAGTGCGTAGGGGGGTCATATACGTTAAGGGCTGTAACTGTTGGTGCAAGCCAACGGATTTATGGGAACAATGATCTAATGTGTTCAACACACCCTAAGGTTGATTTTTAAACCGGTCTAATAGAGTCGCTGGGGCCGGGTTCCAGGTAACCAGCTTTACCTTGTCGACAAAATGGCAAAAAATGTCCTGATTCTACTAAGACTTGAAACAACGCAATTAACCATGATGTTTGTTTGTTTGTTTGTTTGTTTGTTTGTTTGTTTGAAATGTATCCCTCGTTGACATCAGTCAAAGGGTGCAGTAGTAATTCTGTCTCATTCCTCAGTTTATTGTATTATCGTAGCTGTGTCAGGAAAACAACATGCAGTATATGTGATTGTGATGAGCTACCGCAGAAGGTGGCAACAGCTGATTTGGGGCATATCGCCATATGGAGTTATTAGCCATCACTTAATTACGGAGGAAATAAGCAGAACTCAGTATATATTGGCTTCTCCGGCACGGTGATCGTGTGCTATCCAAGCGAGATTTACTTTCTTGTCTCGCGTGACGGCGAGCCCAAACTCTGAGGTCAAAGTGATCCATGTAGCTGCAGAGAATCGGTGAAATGCCTGTTGACATAAGCATGTTGGGTATAATTTATACTAGCAGGGGTATCGTACTGGCTTGGGGGGTGGGGGGGGGGATATTACAAGGGTATTTGGGAGGGAAAAGGAGCAACGTGTTCGAATCTGGTTTGTTGTTGTTGTTGTTGTTGTTTTTCTTCAATCCTGATAAACGAAATGTCACTTTGTTTCAATCACAGGAAAGTTCTGCTGGTACTCGCAATCCTCTCTCTTTAACTCACCGTGCGCACACACACACACACACACACACACACACACACACACACACACACACACACACACACACACACACACACACACACACACACGCACGCACACACACACACACACACACACACACACACACACACACACACACACACACACACACACGCCAGACACGCCAGACACATAACCGCCTCAAACATGAAACTGCTCGGAAAATGTCAAACATACGTGCAAGCCGTGTTTGGCGCCGACCCATCAGATCAGCGGAAAAAAAAAATATTCTAGTGCCAGTGACTACTTTGACTTATCCGAAGCATAAAGGGCATTTTTTTGTTTGACATAACAGAAGTTTGACTTATCCATTTTGGAGTACTTGTTCGACTTATCCGTGGAAAATTTAGTCATACAAAGTAGAGTCAGTAATGCCGGGGAAAAAGTTTAGTTTCGACTTATATGCGTTTGTATCTTTCTTCCCCCCCCCCCCCCCCCCTTCAGTCACGCTCAGTTGGTATAGTTCGCCTGTTAGGGCTGGGTGCAAATGTATATCAGTCATTTGCAGGGGAGCAAAAGTACCCCAGCTGTGCGCCGGAACAGGGTGCAAATGTATCAGTCCTGGATTTGGGTCTCACGAGTTGAAGTCACGTGACAGCTGACTTACGTTTCATGAATGTAACTTCAACGGAAGCTTTAAGCGAATGTAGCCATTAGATTGTGGTGATATATGTGCTTTGTATAGTATCTGTCCTAATATATAACCGTTTCGCTTTCCGGCAACGAGCCTTTCGATGAAAACAGCACAGCAATATCGCGAGAGCTGACAGAACTGACGGGCGGGATGCAATCGCCCCACTGAGACGAGTAGATGGAGTACATTTGCTCCTCCTGCATCAGTATCACTGGTGTACATTTGCTCCCACTGCATCAGTATCACTGGTGTACATTTGCTCCCCCTGCATCAGTATCACTAGTGTACATTTGCTCCCCCTGCATCAGTATCACTAGTGTACATTTGCTCCCCCTGCATCAGTATCACTGGTATACATTTGCACCCCGTGCATCAGTATCACTCGTGTACATTTGCACCCCCTGCATCAGTATCACTCGTGTACATTTGCCCCACCCCCCCCTGCAGCAGTATCACTGGTATACATTTGCACCCCCTGTATCAGTATCACTGGTATACACTTGCACCCCCTGCATCAGTATCACTGGTATACATTTGCACCTCCTGCATCATTATCACTGGTGTACATTTGCTCCCCCTGCATCAGTATCACTGGTATACATTTGGACCCCCTGCATCAGTATCACTGGTATACATTTGCACCCCCTGCATCAGTATCACTGGTATACATTTGCACCCACACATGATCACTGGTGTACATTTGCACCCCCTGCATCAGTATCACTGGTATACATTTGCACCTCCTGCATCATTATCACTGGTGTACATTTGCACCCCCTGCATCAGTATCACTGGTATACATTTGCACCCCCTGCATCAGTATCACTGGTATACATTTGCACCCCCTGCGTCAGTATCACTGGTATACATCTGCACCCCCTGCATCAGTATCACTGGTGTACATCTGCTCCCCCTGCATCAGTATCACTGGTATACATCTGCACCCCCTGCATCAGTATCACTGGTGTACATCTGCTCCCCCTGCATCAGTATCACTGGTATACATTTGCACCCCTGCATCAGTATCACTGGTATACATCTGCACCCCCTGCATCAGTATCACTGGTGTACATCTGCTCCCCCTGCATCAGTATCACTGGTATACATCTGCACCCCCTGCATCAGTATCACTGGTGTACATCTGCTCCCCCTGCATCAGTATGACTGGTGTACACCTGCTCCCCCTGCATCAGTATCACTGGTATACATTTGCTCCCCATGCATCAGTATCACTGGTATACATCTGCACCCCCTGCATCAGTATCACTGGTGTACATCTGCTCCCCCTGCATCAGTATCACTGGTGTACACCTGCTCCCCCTGTATCAGTATCACTGGTATACATTTGCTCCCCCTACAATCCGTATCACTGGTATACATCTGCACCCCCTGCATCAGTATCACTGGTGTACATCTGCTCCCCCTGCATCAGTATCACTGGTATACATTTGCTCCCCCTACAATCCGTATCACTGGTTTACATTTGCACCTCCTGCATCATTATCACTGGTATACATCTGCTCCCCCTGCAATCCGTATCACTGGTTTACATTTGCACCTCCTGCATCATTATCACTGGTTTACATTTGCACCCCCTGCATCAGTATCACTGGTATACATTTGCACCCCGTGCATCAGTATCACTGGTATACATTTGCATCCCCTGCATCAGTATCACTGGTATACATTTGCTCCCCCTGCAATCCGTATCACTGGTTTACATTTGCACCTCCTGCATCATTATCACTGGTGTACATTTGCACCCCCTGCATCAGTATCACTGGTATACATTTGCACCCCATGCATCAGTATCACTGGTATACATTTGCACCCACACATGATCACTGGTGTACATTTGCACCCCCTGCATCAGTATCACTGGTGTACATTTGCACCCCCTGCATCAGTATCACTGGTATACATTTGCACCCACACATGATCACTGGTGCACATTTGCACCCCCTGCATCAGTATCACTGGTATACATTTGCACCCACATCACTGGTGTACATTTGCACCCCCTGTATTATTATCACTGGTGTACATTTGCACCCCCTGTATCATTATCACTGGTGTACATCTGCTCCCCCTGCATCAGTATCACTGGTATACATCTGCACCCCCTGCATCAGTATCACTGGTGTACATCTGCACCCCCTGCATCAGTATCACTGGTGCACATCTGCTCCCCCTGCATCAGTATCACTGGTATACATTTGCTCCCCCTACAATCCGTATCACTGGTATACATCTGCACCCCCTGCATCAGTATCACTGGTGTACATTTTCTCCCCCTGCATCAGTGTCACTGGTATACATTTGCTCCCCCTGCAATCCGTATCACTGGTTTACATTTGCACCCCCTGCATCAGTATCACTGGTATACATTTGCACCCCCTGCATCAGTATCACTGGTATACATTTGCACCCCCTGGCGACGAACAGTTTACCAACTGAGCCACTGTCATGGTGGAGGCCAGTTCAGTATTTCACTGAGTCCAAAACAGCTCATGATACAGGCACCGTCAGAGGCGGGCTTACTGGCGGCTTGGCCCTTTACCCACCCCGTTCTGCGCGGTTAGGTTAATGTCACTGTGACCAGCTCAGTGTATAGAAGTATGGGTTTAGTGGTTGACAAGAGCTCCACGTCTTACGCTCGACGACGCACGACGCACTGAGGATGACTGGGAGGCAGTAATTTTCGTTCATTTTACCCGCCACCTTTACAAAAACACATTGCATGTCAGCTAAAGAAAACTCCAGTCAGTGACGTGAATGCATCACGGGGGGTGTATTCAGTTGTGAGTACATCACACACGAGTCACAGTATTGTGCCGCCGCCGGCAGAAACCCAACGAAAAACGGCATTCTAGTTCGTAACCGGCCGCGGCTCAGAGCTGAAAAGATCGGCCCCGGCGTGTTGAGAAAAAAAATCAGAACATCGTAAAACTCGCAACATGTTTAAAGGACAACATACAAACCAAATTTACTCAAAGTTACAGCGGCGCTGCAGTCTCAGTCAGTTCTTGCCCTTGGAGATCATGGGCAGTTAATGACAAAATGTTTTGTTGCCTGAAGCGGAAAAGCTTTTCTTCTGTTGTCCTCAGTGTAGGCGGCTTCTGACTGTCAACACATTTTTTTCTTTCGCAGAGAAGCAGCACTGATCAGCCAGTAAAGAAGCTGAGTCGTTTCATAGGTAGGCGGCCTCGACTGAGACGCCCAATATACAGTCGAACCTGCCAAGGCGGTCACCTGTATAAGCCATGCCACTGTCTAACCTGGTCACCCCAGAGGATCCCCTGACACACTAGCTGTTGACATGACACCCTGGATAACCCGGTCACCTGTCTAAGATGGTCAGTTTGACCCAGTCCCTTGGGTGACCGCCTTACACAGGTTTGACTGTAGTAGAAAATCTTTGCCCCTTTTAAAATTTGTGTGCAGAGTAAACAATGGCAATCTGGTGCCTTTTGTTGGCTTTGTAAACAAGTTTCATGCCAGGTAATAGTAAAATTAGGGAAAAATGAGGCTGGCTTGTGGACTTTTTGTATTCATGCGCGGCTGGCACAGGAGCCAGCAGACGATCGTGGAATGAGGGGGTATGTGGTCGCTGCCAACATTGCCAAAAAACGGAACATTGGAATTTGTTTAAATTTCTTCTACGCATGAGTCTATGGCTGCCTGATTTTTGTGAATTTTTTGGTGAATTTTAAAGCATTTCTAGGATGTCGTCTGCAGCGGTATGTGTAAGAGGAATATATAGCGTTTTCCTCCAGATTTGCATCTCTGGTATGTAGCCTGTATACGAGGGTCGCCCGGACTGGCTCTACGGTCACTTGACTTCCTTGTAACTGGAACAATGAGATGACGTGCATACTGGCTATCGTTGAACGGCCGCCCGGTAGACTTCGTAAGTTCATACGAGGGCCTCTCATTATGTTTTGCAACCTGGACAAACTAATGACGTCACTACTTTTCTGTTTACATCACATAGACCAGTTTCATAATACTTATGATAACAAAAATTACTTGATTCCGTACAACCGTTTTTATTCCATGCGACAAAATGTCCGGTAAGGGTGACGGGTCTTTTGCCAGCAATGTTGATCTTTCTGGGAGGGATTTTCGAGGCATGATGTGTTGTGACTACTGCCGATGAAAATCTTTTCAGGGCTGTTTTCAAAGTTTAAAACACTGTATTCAAAGATTATCTACGGTCTTTGCTGTATTGGAGATCAATTTCCGTCCAAAGCCACTGGTGTTAGGTGGTTCCGACGGTTCATGTCTGGCCAGACAACAGTTGAAGACGATGACCGTTGTGGTCGAATAGCAACGACCGTTACCCCAGCAGACGTCTCTAGGGCAGAATCCCAGAAACGAAGCAACAGTCGGCGGTGTGGGTCTTCCCAGGTGAGAACCCACATGTGAACTTCAAACGAAACAGAAGTGCTTCCAAACAAATGATAGCCTGTTTCTTTACAAAATCTGGCCACTTTGCCACCATACTGCTTGAGGACAGAAAGACGGTTACGGCTGACTGGTATGTTAACCACTGTTTGCCTGAAGTCTTCTAGGCATGGTGCAAACAGCGTCCCAGAGCATCATGAAAGTGCCAGCGCCCACATAGCAGCTGCAACTCTGGACTGTCTAGCCGAAAATAATACTCATCTGGTTACCCCCCCCCCCCCCCCCACCATATTCCCATGGCTTATCCGCCTGTGACTGTTTTTTGCTTCCTTCCGTCAAGAGGCAGTTGAAGGGAAAGCAGTTTCGGAGCGCAGAAGATGCCCGAGCATTGTTCGAGGGTGTCATTTTGGACCTACCCCAGTCAACGTGGTCGGGTGTCATGGACAGCTGGTTTGAGGGGATGGCAAATTGTGTACAGCCTGATAGGAGGTTCTTCCAAAACCTTGAGTAGACAGACTGGTAGTAAGTGTTCTTGAAAAGCCAGGTTGCAAAATATAATGAGTGGCCCTCGTAGCTTCCCCCTGTCTTTATGGTACACAAGACATTAATCTTTTACGAGCAGATGACTCTCCCTCTTCAAGTTACACGTTTATAAGCTGACCTTTAGAGAAACGTAACTCATATATCATAGCCGGGTTTATACGCCGATGAGGAACACGTGTGGCCTATCGTAAAACTATTTTGTAGGCTGTCCGTGCAAAACTTCCTATTCCTATGTTCTGTATGACTATAATAGCCTTTACGTTGCCATGGAGAACTAGCGATGTATATTGATTCTTTTTTTCTCACTCGCTGTATTCTTAGCTAATTTTACAGCGCTCTCAGCCACTGACGCTGCCTACTCGGAGGAGTGTAAGTGTATAGGATGCTACTGCAATTTACCTGAAAAAAGATTTTTAAAATAGACAGTAAGTCCGCCAGCTTTGTAAAAAGTAAAGTTTCGGGAGTACCCTCTTCACGCATGGTGTGTGTGTGTGTGTGTGTGTGTGTGTGTGTGTGTGTGTGTGTGTGTGAGGAAGATAGAGGAGAGAGATTATTATTATTCACATTTACACTGAACCGCTTACACGCGCGCGCGCGCACACACACACACACATGTACACACACGACAGTCAACTGATATCAGTATGAAATGTATATTCCATTGAATAATAAAACATCTTTGCAGACGGAAGATACATGCAGGCAATACATAAATACAATGTAACGTAGCAAGGCAGTGACATACACACAGTCAGAACATAACGACAGATAAAGTATCAGAATGGTGGATAAAGAAATAAGACACTGGTGTGACGTTAGGTATTACTTACAAGCACCCTCTGTCAATGTTCCCAATGTATCAGACAGCGATTTGCTTTGAAATCGTGAATGAAACAGTGTGAGCGACTGCCTTCGACCTCTGACTTAAACCTCAAACAACTAAAACAAAACAAAACAACTCCCCCCCCCCCCCAAAAAAAAAACCAAAAAAAAAACAACAACAAACAAACAAACAAAAAAAACCCCGAAAAACAGACCATAAATTATTAATCGACGCTGCGTATATTATTTAAACAGTATCGTTATCGCAAGAGACTTAAAAAAAAAGAAAGTGCTGAACATTACACTAACACTGGACAAAAAGTATGTGTTGGGAGACAAAGATGACAACAAAAGCTACAATGAAAAGCAGAAGAAGAGGAAGAATGTTTTAACTACAAAGGCCCATTTTCTCGCGTTCTCACACAACAGGAAATGAACACGCAACCGGGGTTTCATGTTATTTTCAAAGTTCACATTGACAAGATGCTCACATTAAATTGGTCCACTTAAAGAACGAAAACAAAAACAACAGATATCACAAATAACACGCAATGTAATCTTGAAGGTAGTTTAACCTTTACCGTATGAGGCTCTGAACTTTTGAGTCGTTGGGTGCCAGACACCCAGCACAGCTTACACAGCGGAAATGCTGAAAAATCCCCAACCACTTTTGTGAAAATTACCTTGTCATTTTTCAAAGTATAACCTTAATACTTCGCAGCGTGAATCAGTAGATGACCAAGAACTCAAAAGGTGCGTAAAAGATAGTCTGAGAATGCTTTCATAAACACAGAAATAAGAAAAACTCAAAGTCAGACCACACATACTCGTGTGTCTCATGTGTCTATGATACTCTGTGCGTAGCCATTGCACTCTGAGAGGAATGACTACATCTTACTGACTCTGGACGATGTTTATTGCATTGCTGCTCAAGATAATGGTTTCAGTTTAGGTTCTGTAGTAGTTCTAACTCTCCCCGAGGAATACCTGAAGCCTCAAAACACAAGTTTGAACAAATTAGAGAGTAATTATCAAAAACGTAAAGTCCTGCGCGCTTTAAACCCGGCTCATAGGGTAAAGGTTAAACACTCCTGTGCGATGGAATACTGATCCAAAATCGACTGATCCGGCTCATAGGGTAAAGGTTAAACACTCCTGTGCGATGGAATACTGATCCAAAATGGACTGATCCGGCTAACTGACTAGCAGTTGAAAATACATGTAACTGATTCACTGTCGTTACATTGCTGTAAATGTGAAAGCCCATATTCACAAAACATAAACAGATTATACTGAACACACACGTTACGTTGATTGTATTGCAATATATTTCAACAAAATATCGGGTGGAGTTAATGAAAGGGGAGGGGCATATGCTGATTATACTGCCTGCAGATATACTGGCGCATTAATTAGGAAAAGTAGATGACATATAATTTAGATTCAAGGGTTATTTCTTTCACAGAGAACACAAAATGTCACTTATTGGTGCTGTGGTTCTAAACACACACACCTTGTCTCTTACGTCCATTCTGTGTAGCGCGGTTGAGGGAGGAAATTTTTTATAAATGTTGGCTGATGCTCAAAAGACGTTTCTGGTAAAGTATGTAAAATTAATATATTTTCAATAAGTGTACAAACGTATTTGGAAGACAGACTTTTTAAAGATCAAACTACCCAATCTGTAACCTGTCAGAACAAGACAGTGCGTAAAAAAACCAACAAAAAAACCCCCACTAACTTTCGAAGTTTTCTTACCACTTTCGAAGTGATCTCCATTTGGACACTGCGACCATTTTCACAATTTGATCACAATTGACACTCTCAGATACTGAGGAAATGCGTTTCAAAGCCCTAACCTTCTTTTGCTGAAAACATTCGGAAGACGAAAGACTACATTTGGTCACAAAAGATTAACGAAAATGAGCACAAGAGCGTGGATAAATTGTCCACTATCCACGACCGATGGGCTCTCGAAAATACGTTAATTCGTCGCATGCATTCACATAAAAGAGGCCGGCACACAAACAGGCTAACCCGATTACAGTGTCTTGTGAAATGAAACTCCTAAAAAGTTTCTCTCTCGCTCCGGAAACTGCACACAAGCTCATCAACATTCGGAAATCGTCACACAATTCGAGGATTACACCTTGCAGGATTTTTTACTTCCTGTCTGACGGTTTCATGTGACCCCCAAAAAATAAGAAAAAAAGGAGTAGCTGAACATTCTTCGAATAAATCTGTATGGCGATCATAAGTACAGTACTACCAAAAATATTCTTAAAAACAGCGTTTTATCAAAGACAGCGGTAAAATGGAAAACTACATCTGACCAGTTTACAAACGAAAATGTCTGAAAGCACAGAAACCTCTTTGATTGCAGCTCAAAAAAAACAAAGACCCCCACCCAAAAACAAAAACCAACAACAACAAAAACAAAAACACAACAACAAAAACCAACAACAAACAAACAAACAAAAAACACACACAACAAACAAACAAACAAACACCTGACTAGCCAAGGCCCACCGAGACATATCATGAGATGATCGTCTTACCGCCGAGATGTAGAGTATCTTATACATAGAAAATGTACATACATGTTATTTACAGTTAGGATTTCCCATCCTAAGTCCATGTACTTATGTTAGAACGCGATTCAGGGACAAATACATGACATGCAAGAGAGAACCCTGATCATTCAATAATTTGATGCGAAGCCCTTCTTGGATTATAATAGCAGCGGAATAAAGGAATGTTGAATGTTGATTATTGGTCAGAACCTTTAAGGCCGTTCTTAACCGGGCGAACCACCAGTCCGGCGAACTTGTTCAGCGAACTGAGTATTGTATACGAACAGGGCCAGCGCGCACACGTACGTAGTTCCAGAGGTTCGGACGAACCAGTTCTCTGTCTTAGCCGACCGTTAATGATATGCATACGTCATCGCCCGAACAAGGCGGACTCGGAAGTTGAGACAATCGTCAGTAAACAACCAAAATGGCCGCCTTCGTAGATCGAGACGACCAGGCATTTGCGGTAGTTATCGTTTTGAGTGAACTCTTGGAAGCCGAGGAAGAGGAGAAAAGAGGAAAAGAGCGCAAGAGAGGGAAATGTGAAGTGAGTCGATAGCCGCCATGCCGTCCGCCATTTTCCTCAACTTTGTACATGCGCACAACAGCTCTCACCGAGCAGCCAATCAAAGCGCAGGATCGGCCAAAGGATCGCGAGGGTTCCCACGACACGCTATGCATGCCTCGAACCTAGTTCGGCGAACCTTTCGAACCAGGGTTTGCGCACAAGTATTTGGTCGGTTAAGAAACAACGTGCGCGAACCTAGTTCGCCGTACTCTTCGAACCTAGTTCGCGAACCAAAAGTCTGCCCGGTTAAGAACGGCCTTTAGGGAAACAAGGCTCAAATGCAAAGCTGTGATCGGAAATAAAAGAAAACAGTACATTCGCTCCTGGGAAATCTCAAGCTATGTTCCCTTGTATCATTCCTGTAAGATATATACTCTGTTACTGTTAGGTTAATTCATGTACCTAAACGCTAGCTGTGCAAACAGACGAAAGCAACCGACATACAGCCAAGACGCCTGTAGCAAAGCCCACTGACTATAACGAATCCTACATGGCAACCGCACGCATTTTCACCTTCTGATCTCTTTGTCACACGTACTCCGACAAGGTAACCCACACGTGTGCGCGTTTGACTGGCTGTCAATCAAGAACTAGCTACATGTCAACTGGGTTGGAGCATATCCTCTGTTAAATCAATAAGTAAAATCAATACAATGCGTAAGTCTACCGGGATTTCATTTTACAGATGCCACTTACAGACAAACTGGTATGCAGATCTGGCGTACGAAGGCTTGATGTCCTAACGACTGCATGATGCTGAAGTTGGGCACGTGAACAGAATTCATGATTTCCAACTGCCTGTAGTATTTTCAATCATGATCAAATACAGAGTCGTTCCAGAGCATTGAGTGTAACTGGAGTAAGAGGGCACAATGAGGATGTGAGACAAAAATGCATGAAACCAAAACGGAAAAGGGTTAATTTTCCGAGGACGGTGTCGTGTTTTGGTCCACCTAACCAGTAGCTTACTGATAAGCCAGCTTCGTGAAGTCGCCACGGCATTGACAAGGCAACAGGAAGACATGGCTGTGACCGCACCACGTCACGACGACGCTGCCCTTCTGACAGGCAGTGACTACAAGCACAACATAAGAGGCAGGTGCCTTGCTGCGAGGACTATATCCACTACGCTATTACAGGGACTGCGTGGACTGTGTTACAGGCACACCCACACAGCTCGCTTCCACTATGACGTCACCATCTAGTCTCAGCCATAGTTTGGAAAATTGACATTTCTCCCCCGGTGTCCTTTTCCTAGTCTTTGCCAATAATTATAGATGTCTAAGCTGCTATGAAATTCGTTAACAACACGCTAAAGATGTACAACTAAACCGACGATAATTAAACTAGGCTCGCGTTTCCCGGGAACTACTTTGCGGATGTGAACTGATCAATGTGATCAAATGTTGACGTAGTGCTTCGGTTCCAGTTCGGTTGTTTCGCGCGGCGGAGAAGATTTGGCTGCTTACGAGTCACTAACACGATCCCAGTACAGATGCGGATGGACCTAGTTGCGGGCACTGATTATCAGCTGTGGCTGAGATGAGATGAGATGAGAGACGACATCGGTGCGTGCAGTCTGATGCACACCATCACAGCCAGACGCATCATCACCTAGCTTGTTGGTACGCTGTGATCCGACTCCACCTCCACTCGGCTCTTGGATCATAGGGACCCACACGGAGCTGTGTAGAGTATGCACATTCCGTCCAGGAAGTATAAATCTTCGTATGCATAACCAAGAACATGATCAGTCAACTGTCACTTACACACCAGTTTGGGATCATACACTTCTTTGTGAATTTTTCGTTTCTCTTCTGCAGTGTTTCTGTGTCCGGTGATAGCTTTGCGGTACGAACAACCATCGGGGTTTAGTTTGGCGTAATTAAAACCTCCGTGATGCACCAGGCTCACTCCTGCTTTTCGTGCACACAGTCCCGTGATGTAGATATCCTCCAGCCAGAACAGTCTCACCTTCTTGGCTGCTTCCCACAACAAGAACGCTGCTTTGGTGGACATGGAGTACGCTGTCCCTGATGTGTACCTCGGATAGACTTTTTCGTTAAAGTCTTCTAAAGGCGTATACCACTTGGAATTTTTATTTTGTACGGGCCTTGCACCTGTAAACGTGTGACCCATAACGAAAACGGTTTTCTTCTCCGCCCTTAAAGCTGATATCAAATTCGGCACGTTCACGTACATATCGTCATCAGCCTTCAACACAAACCTAGATGTGTTACAATAGAGACTGACCCACTTTAGAAGGGCCACGGACTTTATACTGAGGTTCCTGTAAGAATCAACAAATCCTCCTTGAACAATGTCCCGATAACGTCTGCTTTCGTTCTTTAGCTTGGCTTGCAGGTCGGCAGAGCTGGTGGTCCCCAGAAGGAATACGAGAGTAGTGTTGTGACTGGAGTTGGTTGCATAGGAACCCCAAGTCTCCCGCACTGCCTGACGGTCTTCAAAGTTCTTCACCGCCGTCACCACCACGATCACCAGCTCCGTAGCACGTGCGCATGCATCAGGCTGGTTGATCTGGAACGGGTAAGGGCACGGGTCGACTTCCGCTGTGGCATTGCTGTGTCTCGCCGGGTCAACGGTGCTGGTGAAGGCCGTCTGAGGAGAGGGGAGGACGAGTTGTGGGTAGTGACTGTTGTAGTACAGCGCGCACTGCATCAACATGCCCAGCAGTAGCACGAACAGCAGCACCTGTACCCAGCGCTTCATTGTCAAGCACGCCCTCCGCCCCCTGCAACACACACACAGAGAGCAAACTACAGAATTAACATCGTACAGCACACACACATGGCAAACTGGAACACCCATTAACAAAGTCAAAGTATGCCAGACAGACGACGGGGGACTAAAGCAAGAACTAACATTGTTTACACATGTGAGCCGCAAACCACTGACCCGACCCGCGCCGTGAAACACACACCAGAGGCAAATAAGAGACTAAACGCTGTGTGCACACACGCCCATTCAACACTGTACTTCACGCTCCCTTCCTCCTAACACACAAAAAGCACAACACGCTCGGAAACATTGAATTTACACCTCAGTCCACGGAACGGCTGGAGCTGACAACACAACCCGTCACCAAACGTATAAAAAAAGGCCGCCCCAAGGAACCCTTGAACACACACACACACACAAACACACACAGAGAGAGAGAGAGAGAGAGAGAGAGAGAGAGAGAACTCAACCGAAAATGCGTGGTAATGACCAAAAAAGCAAGCGTGACTCGTAGAAACTGCGTTAATTTCTCTGCCATCTGCGGCTTGCAATTGTATCTAATCTAAATCAGACTGGCGTCAGATCGGAACATTGGAGTGGGTCAGCAGCACGTGTTGGTGGAGAGGTCGATGTGAGAAATGGCCAAAACCTGTGGACCTGAATGATATCATGTCGCGCCTCCATCCGGCTGGCGAAAATTGCTAGACTGAGGTGGAAATGGCCGGGTCCAAGAATACCCGGACTTTCTAAGGCAGTGGTCTGGCTACAGGTTATATCTTCCCTAACTAAACACACAGTGTAAGGGCTCACTTCAGTATCTTGTGTACGCGGACCACATTTTCCAATCCCCTTACTGAGACGGTCGCCCCGTACGCGGTTAACTGTGTACGTCAAGTGCTTAACTTCGATGCCCACACGTGATTCGTGAGTGAATGGAGGCACAGCAGATAAGGAGTCCCGAACAAATACGGACAATCAGCTCTGGAAAACGGGTCAACACCAACCTGATTTTCGTTCCATGAGACAGCACGTAGTTTATCATGTCTAGCGAACATTCAAGACCAATAAACTTACAGTACTCTCGCGGCATAGGCCATGTCGATGCTTCACCTGGCGTTATGAAAATGAAGACCGTAAAAGCGGACGCCGGATACTGTAACTCGTACCCAGCGACGTAAAGACAACTGAACCGGATCCCCAAAGCTTCCCCCACTAATGAGGAAAAATTCTGACCGCACAGAAAACAGATCATACTGTAACTCGTAACCAGCGGCACAACGGCATATACAACCCCCACAGCTTCATTAGATTATTCACAGATTATTAATGAGCATTAGCTTCAATGGTGTAGAGCATAGCCTTCATAATTATCGGGGCTTAAAATAGTCCATGATCGAACAGGAGGGAAAGAGCCACGAGCATGTCTCTACAAAGCATTTGCGTTATGCTATCTGCAGTTTTGTGCTTTTTTGGTACAGTCGAACCTGCCAAGGCGGTCACCTGTATAAGCTATGCCACTGTCTAACCTGGTCACCCCAGAGGATCCCCTGACATGCTAGCTGATGACATGCCACCCTGTATAACCAGGTCACCTGTCTAAGGCGGCCAGTTTGGCCCCGTCCCTTGGGTGACCGCCTTACACAGGTTTGACTGTATGAATTTTTCTAATGCTTCAGAAGAGGAAACAACATTTTTATTTGAGGGGGGGGGGGGCAATTTTTTAGAATTGCTATATTATTCGACTAAAATCTGTGTAATAAGGTGCGTTTGAGAACGATTTTCAGTGCTTCAGAGGAGGAAACACACTTTCTGAGGGGAGGAACATAACATTTTTTAGCCAAAGGTGGAAATCCGCCGGAACTTGGTGGAATATTTTAAGCCCTGCGTCATACAGTTAAACGGGCTAATTCCATCCTTGCAGAGCCAACTCAGTTTATGTTTCGGAACAGTTTCGCTCGTGAACCACGGTGAGCCTGTACCCTCGAAATACTCTCTCTTGGTGATTAGCACAGCTCTCAATGCCATACAATGTTGTTTCCACTTTGCGCAAGCGTTTCAAAATTCAAATTCTATGACTGTTGTTACAGTACTGGAGCGCTCAGTGTGGTCGCCGCGTCATCCAGTACGCTTCGTAGCTCCCTGTTTGATACCCCCCCACCCCCCCATGCGAAGGAAAAAGGACGTTTAACTGACCTGCAAACAACAAAACAATCAACTGCGTGTGTCACTGTAAACAATGTCAGGTAAACCATGTCTTGTCTTGCCCATTTTCTGGCATCAATACCGTGGGTAAACGCCCTTGATCTGACAAGTTTGTGCGGCATATTTTGAGCCAGTGCTGTTTTGCACGGCGTATCACCAAAGGCTTCACGGTGTATCACCAAGCTGCGTTACAGCGATCTTTTCCGCACAGCATATCACCAACCTGAAATGCACGTTTTTGTACTAAAGAGACTAAAATACCGTCAGTTAACTGCTGATTGCCACTCGCGTAACCAGTAGATATACTGAGAAGGATATCTGGTGCGGTGTGGATGCGTTTGAGCATCAGAATCGGCCGCGATGAATCGGTCTTGTGATCGATCGAAGTTTGCACACTAAAATCTAGAATTAAGACCACTTTTCGACATGTAGGTGCGTAAATCTCTTAGAGTGTAGCAGATGCATAAAATATGCCGCAAAAAAAACGTATGCTTTGTCAGATACAGATAGACAGATGTCAGATAGTTTAAGTTCCGTGACACTAAATTGTAAGCTAGTGTGTTTTTACCGACGTATCACCAGATTCACCACTGTACAGCGTATCACAAACCAAGGGCGCTTACCCATCCTGATCAAACAGTTTCAAGACACACAAAGCTGATGGATCGGGCAATGATTGTGGAGTATCCGCTAACCTCTGCCCTACACGTATGTACCGTGACTTTACTTTCATTTACTCTCTACACCAGCTTTAGCTGACCGTCGCAGCAACACCGCAAGCTGATTCATGTGCTGTTTGTAAGCGTGCGAGTGGGGACATCCCGATGTACAACCGTGTCCCGGACACGGTACGTTCAACAGTCTGTTCTGGGTCGACAAAAACAACAACAACAACAACAACAAAAAACAACAAAGTACCGGTAAACCAGTACAAACAACATCATACCTTAACCAACCGCTGCCGAAGTACATGTAACTTAAACTGACTCACCACTGTCGTAAGAGAATCCTTTGCCGTCTCATTGTTCACACACGGTCTCACTTTTCACCTGCCGCGTACTCAGTATTACAGCGGTGGAAACTTCACGACCCATTGGCGTGTCAATGAGGGCCTGGTCCGATTTCCACGCCTTCTGACGAGGGGCTTATCTATACATACCAGTGCCGAACCAGTGACGGCCTGTCGTTTGTTCTGTATATACTGTGCCCCCATTTTGTACTGCAACGTGGGGCACAACCACGACAGTAGCTGCTGCTACTAGAACTACAACAACTAAGAAATTCTTGTCAGAACAGGACGCATCACGCTAAAACACACACACACACACACACACACACACACACACACACACACACACACACACACACACCCTTGCACTGATACAAATACACACACGCAAAAACTGATCGGTAAGATGGCCGGAAACGGTATGATTTGAACTACGGCAGTGTGGGCAGTTATGTATGAAAGCTCGGACACTGTCACAGTACTGGGACAGCGACAATGCTCACTCAGGTCCAGTTACATTGTTTAAGTTCCGTGACACTGCTGTATAGTTTACAGCGGTCTCTTTGGTAACCCGATATCCCACCATTAACCCATGGGCCATAGGCACAGTGGCGATACTACGTCACAACATGGCGGAAAATATCGTTGAGGTGGGAGCAAAAATACCGATAGTTGGTCCCAAAGTGGACAAATTACTCCACGAAAGGGACACGGTTGTGACTTTGAATGAATGAGCGTTCGTTTCGGAGAAACTCGTGAGTGCTATGAACCAAACGGCGTGTGCATATCGCCTACAGTCGCCACAAACTCGACCGGAAACGGCCGTTGCTCAGTGCAGAATTTGAAAATGATGACACAAATCCATGCTAAACGCCTCAGCTAGCCAACAGCGAACCTAAACTTCTATTGCAGACGAGAACCTGTGTCCGTTACTTACTAATCAAGCCGCACTGGCATGCCTGTGAAGGCTTGTTTTGTCTCGGGCTTCCTTTCTTTCCCTGCCCTCGGCACACTATGAGGTGCTGACTGGCTGTGTGGACAGTTAGTGTGGGAGGTGGCGATTTTGTGAGCACAACGTGTGCACTGAACGATCCACAAAACAAGTCCATATCGGAGAAAAGACATTTTTTACACATCAGTAAGCTGTCCAGATTCGGTATTAAAGTTTTGAATTGGGTTATACAACTATTTGCTATATATTTCAAGTAAACACTTACCAACCACCCGAATTCTCGATCCTCACTAGGCTGATATTTTCTCTCTGCTTCCAGCATGACAAAATGACTGCATGTCCTGAAAACGCATGCACAGTTTAATTTGGGAGCAGATTATTTATTTAGAACTAAATTACTCCCCTCCTTACACAAAGTTTGCATTATTATGACAATGTCGTGCTCCATGGCATTTGAATTTTACGTCAGTTCTCTGTTTCTCATTGGAATGAAGCCTTTCTAAGACACGTAGGCGACGAAATGTTCACGACGTAGTGTTGAAGACCTAACAAAAACAAAACTTAAAAAAAGGCAAAAATCCGCAATGACGAAACATGTCGCACATTTGCAAACAGATACTGAAACTGAGTAACCAGATAATGCCATTTCTGAACACAACACTTTATTTTCACTGCCTTCTGCTTTTAAAAACTATGTGCAATGCAACCATAACAGTACCAAAAAATGATAAATTGAAAGTAACAAGCACAGGCGTTTTATCTTCCCACGAAAACGAAACATAAATCATTTCAGAATCTGGCATTTTTGCGAAAAGCTTTTGAAACTATGTGCGATGCAGTCACAATGCAATGCAAACGCACACAAAAAACTTTTATCATGATGAATTGAAAGTAACAAGTACAAGCTTTTGACCTTCCTACAGAAACGGAAAATAAGTCATTACAGGATTTGCCTTTTTTTTTATTTTTTTTACTCACTTGTGTAACAAAAGGGAGAATATGTAATAACCCTCCGTCGTCTGTGTGTGTGTGTGTGTGTGTGTGTGTGGTCCGCATTAGCTTTTTCTCAGAATCTGCAAACAGCAGAGGCACCAAATTAACAGTCATGAGCCCTTCCAAAAAATACCATTTTGAATGACCTTGACTCCATGTCAAGGTCACTATAGCTGTCTATTTAGAAAGCTCACATTAGCATTTTCTCGGAATCTACAAACACCAGAGTTTTTAAACTTTGCATGATGATAGACATTGATAGAGCTTTAGAGAAATACCTGTATTCAAGCTTGTAACATGGTTAGGCCATACAAGCTATTTTTTGGGAAACCTTAACATTGGCATTTCCTCAGAAACAACAACAGCAGAAGCACCAACCCTGGCTTGCTACTAGAAGTGATTAGACCTATGCAAACATACGATTTTAAATGACCTTGACTCAAGTCAAGGTAATTAAAGCAGTCTGACTTATGACTAGTCTGCCATTGTTTCAGTGCCTTTGACTGCAATCTGCATCGGGCTGTGTGTGTGTGTGTGTGTGTGTTGAAAGTCCAACGCTCTACCATTCGGCATTTCCCGGCTCCCACACAATGGTAATGTAAAATTTCACAACAGACAGCTGTAATGACCTTGACCTTGCCTCTGGTACCCCTACATTCTGAGAAAATGTCAATTTTAAATTTCCCATGAGACAGCTTTGATGACCTTGAACTTCACTCAAGGTCATTAAAGTGGTATTTTTTTGAAAGGTCTTACTGCTGTTTATCAGCAAGCCAGGTTTGGTGCTTCTGCTGTTTATTGTTTCTGAGAGAATGCCAATGTTAAGGTTTTGGAAGGTTTTCCCGCAAAACTGCTTGTATGGCCTTGAGCTTGACTCAAAGTCACTGAATATAGGTACGTCAGTAAAGGTGCTGGCATCATGCAGTTTGATGTCTTTTGCTTTTCTAGATTCTGAGAAAATGCCAATGTAAAATTTCCAAATTGACAGCTTTTGTGATATGGTCTTATGGTTCTCTATCAGCGTGCCGAGTTTGGTGCCTCTGCTATTCATTGTTTCTGAGAAAATGCCAATGTTAAGGTTTTGAAAGGTTTTCCGCGAAACAGCTTGCACGGCCTTGACCTTGACTCAAAGTCACTGAATACAAGTATGTCAGTAAAAGTATTGTCAATGTCTATAATCATGCAAAGTTTGATGTCTCTGGCTTTTCTAGATTATGAGAAGATGCCAAAGAAAAATTTCTAAATAGACAGCTTTCCGTGGGTCAAGGTCAATCATTATGGTATATTTTGAAAGGTCTTATGGCTTTCTATCAGCATGTCAATTTTGGTGTCTCTGCTATTTGTAGATTCAGAGAAAAGGCCAATGTTAAGGTTTACTGCGGACACACACACACACACACACCACACAGACAAACGACGGAGGGTTATTACATAATAATAATAATAATAATAAATTTCATTTATATAGCGCACTTCTCAGAAACAGTGACTCACTGTTACACAAGTGAGCCAAAAAAATGATTTAGTTCCCTTTTTGGTAGGATAAACACTTGTGGTTGTTACTTTCAATTCATCATGATGAAGTTTTTTGTACTGTTATGATTGTATTGCACATAGTTTCAAAAACAGAAGGCTTTGAAAAATAAAGTTTTGTGTTCAGAAAGGGCATTAGCTGGTTACTTTCAGTATGTGTTCGTAAATCATGTGTGACATTTTCATCAGTCACTGCGGATTTTTAGCTTGCTTTTTTTTTTTTTTTTTTTTGAGGGGGGGGGGGGGGGGGGGGAGTCTACAACACTACTTTGTGAACATTTCGGCGCCCACGTGTCTTAGAAAGGCTTCATTCCAATGAGAAACAGAGAACTGACGTAAAATTCAAATGCCATGGAGCACGACATTGTCATAATAATGCAAACTTTGTGTAAGGAGGGGAGTAATTTAGTTTTAAATAAATAATCTGCTCCCAAATTAAACTGTGCATGCGTTTTCAGGACATGCAGTCATTTTGTCATGCTGGAAGCAGAGAGAAAATATCAGCCTAGTGAGGATCGAGAATTCGGGTGGTTGGTAAGTGTTTACTTGAAATATATAGCAAATAGTTGTATAACCCAATTCAAAACTTTAATACCGAATCTGGACAGCTTACTGATGTGTAAAAAATGTCCTTTCTCCGATATGGACTTGTTTTGTGGATCGTTCAGTGCACACGTTGTGCTCACAAAATCGCCACCTCCCACACTAACTGTCCACACAGCCAGTCAGCACCTCTTAGTGTGCCGAGGGCAGGGAAAGAAAGGAAGCCCGAGACAAAACAAGCCTTCACAGGCATGCCAGTGCGGCTTGATTAGTAAGTAACGGACACAGGTTCTCGTCTGCAATAGAAGTTTAGGTTCGCTGTTGGCTAGCTGAGGCGTTTAGCATGGATTTGTGTCGTCATTTTCAAATTCTGCACTGAGCAACGGCCGTTTCCGGTCGAGTTTGTGGCGACTGTAGGCGATATGCACACGCCGTTTGGTTCATAGCACTCATGAGTTTCTCCGAAACGAACGCTCATTCATTCAAAGTCACAACCGTGTCCCTTTCGTGGAGTAATTTGTCCACTTGGGACCAACTATCGGTATTTTTGCTCCCACCTCAACGATATTTTCCGCCATGTTGTGACGTAGTATCGCCACTGTGATAGGGTGTTATGTGAAGACTCGAAAATGCCCGTAAACCACAGACGTCAGCTGCCGTACTCGCCTGTTCATGTTAGTGTTCCACTTGTCTGTAAACGAACAGAACTGACCGCGCAAGTAAGATACTCTATGCAAATAAAAGAAGAAAAAGTTGTGTAAATAAAAAGAGGAAATTTTAATGCTGACAAGCAACGGGAGACCCCCCCCCCCCCCTCGAAAAAAAAGGAGGCTCAATATCTGTGCAGTCTGGTACGTTTAAAACTGAAGACACCCCCCTCCCCCCAGTAGAAAAAAAAATCACAACAATAGGAAACAAGATGGAATGTGTTTGACACATTTATTAATTTCATTGGTTAGTTAGGCAAATCATATGCAGTGCTAACAGATATCTGATTCCCTTTGTTCAGCTGTCAGCTGTTTGAAAATGCAAAAATGATTCTTTTTTTTTTTCAGTTGAAAACATGGCTCAGAGTTGTCTAGGTTGGAAAGGGCATACTGCCCTGGCTACGTACAAATTATCACCTCCACAAGGTGGTGGGCATGGACATCTATCTCTCTCTCAGCGTTGTGTCTTTTCCACTATACCCGCCTTTAAATACTTCAAAGGCTTTACATGTAATTATAATAATAAGTTCCACAAGTGCTTCAGGATCTAAATGTCTTTTTCAAATGAGTATAGAAACACTGTGATGTAAAACCCTCAGTAACGAAAAAAAAACACAAAAAAACCAACTCATCACTAAGGGGAAGTGGGTGGAAGTGGGTGCATGTTTGACCCAGACTATATATTTATTTCATTGCTTGAGCAGGGCAAAACAAACGCAGAGCTAAAACTACAGATATTCGATACCTTTTTTCGGCTGTCAGCTGTTTGGTATCAACCACGCGAATGCAAAAGTAATTTTCCACATTAAACATCCCAGTGTGGGTGGGCGGAAATGTGTGTGTGTGTGTGTGTGTGTGTGTGTGTGGTGAACAAGAGCGCGCGCAAAGAATAAGCAACAAAGCACAGGGAAGGAGGGGGAGAGGGAGGGGGGGCAGTGGGCCGTGGTTATTTCCCATCAGTTTTAACACCCAAAGGTTGCGTGAAAATATCACGAACCCACGTTGCCCCTATAACAATGACATTAGGCACAGCAGGACACAGTAACAGTACACACAGCTGTGTGCAACAATGGCCGGACCCATTTCTTCTTTGCTTGACTTCGCCTTCTCCAACAGACAGAACATAGAATTACTGGAGGAGGAACGAGGCCGGCAAATAAAATACGGTTCTTCCATTTCCAAATCAGGTGATCAAAGTTTCATTGCAATAGTTCTACTGTGGAGTGTACGTTACGTGTATCTTCGTCAGAAACTTACCCAAGTGAATCCTCGTCTGTCTGAATATACATGTACACTATAGGGCTCGTAACAGGAACGGGCCGATTCGCCGGTCCTTGATACTTCGACAATCCAGTGTGGTCCATCTGAGAAGAACCCGTATCAGTCTACGTCCAGTGTACCATATCGCAAAGTTGCGTATCACAGGCAAAGCTGTCGCAAACCAACATGGCGACACGGTATGAACAGAGTTTTGTCAGAAATAGCTGGCTGATAACAACACGTAACGACACCGCGCCCGCCGCCGTGCTGCTCTTATCGGCGCACCGGTGTGAGTCTAGATCAACACAGTGGGCCATTGCAACAATACTGCGGTTGCCGATTCTCGTTATAGCGCGTGAACATGCGTGAACGTGCGCGATTTTGGACCGAAACTAGGCTTGATAGACTCGGCATGTGGGCTACTCGAGTCACACACGATGCCGCACTACCACTGCGTTACTATCGGCTGCCAAAATGGCTCGAGAAAATCAGATAAGCTGGAGAAATTCCCAGAGATGGTCATACCTAATGGTGAGATCGTTCAGTTTGAGCCCTTTTCTTCAAAAGTTTCAAGAAATTTGTGGATAAAATCGATTCGAAGGCAAAACGTCGACCCGTCTCGGTGGCCTAGCGTGTGCAGCCGCCATTTCGTCGGGTACAGGCGGACAAATTCTGTCCCGGTACCAACATTGTTTGAACACAATGGTTATGGAACCAAAAATCAAGAAATAAAGACTTATTTCCAAGCAAAAGTTCAGTTCGCACTGATAAACAGCCAAAGCGCTTGAATAAAAATTAGTGGCAAGCCACAAGTCACAGGTCGACTTGACCTTTACACCGCCTACCTCTCGATTGAAGCGACTGCCGATCTGCTTCAAGGGCTAGAGTGATAAGCTGCGCTTTTGTGTAGCCACTAAAACGCTCGCCCCTGTCTTTCAGATATTTTTTTCAGTTCAGGAACTTTCATTGATTTAATTTTATCGCGAACATCTTCGCCGGTCGAAACGCTCACGTTGCTCGCCATCGCATGCGTAGCCCACATCAGGAGGACCGTTCTGGCGCTGGAGAGCACCCGACTTTTCGTAACCGGCAACCGCGGTATTGAACTCCCTCCCAATCCTTACCCCCAACAAACAAGCACACAAAACCAACCAAAACGATCCACACACACACACACACACCGGCGCGCCCGAAGTAACACCCCTCCCAATCAAATTAACTCTCTCTATGCTAAGTTCCCATTTGGGACCCTCATGTTCACAACGCCAGCTTGGCTGCAGGTCCGATCGCCAACCTCCTACTTTTCTTCTCACTATCTCATGACATCATAAAGAGCGGACTAGATACAGCGCTTGCAAAACGGGTTTCTACCAACTGAAAGGGAAGTAACCAGCTGTTAGTATGCTACTGAGAAAAAACTCAGCATAGAGAACGTTAACAACTGAAGAGAAAAAGAAAGAAAGGGAACACACACACACACACACACACACGCGCGCGCACACACACACACACACACACACACACACACACACACACACACACACACACACACACACACACACACAAACCGACATCGTGGCGGATCTACGCATCACAGAGCTGAGTCACAAGCCGTTGGCTGAGTGAAATAAAAACAGCATAAAAACACAAGGTTCACAAACCCACCACTGTAGAAATTATAATTCAAAGATTAAAAGAACATTCAAAGATTAAAAGAACATTCAAAGCAAGGAAATGAAAACAACGCCGGGAGGGATGTAAAGCTACAGTTATTTACATTAATTAACATTTTGATGCATATCAGTGTGCCCTGCCCAACCCGCATTGCGTAAACCATGAAAGACAATCACTGACATAGAAACGTGCGCCTTCTTCTTTACGGTTTCGTCACGGCAAAAACTAGTATTCAGGCTGGGGAATTCCTGAGAAAAAAAAAAGACTGAAACCCAGGCCGGGGTCCAGGGGCCGCCAAGGCCCCGGCGGGGTGCAGGGGAAGCGCCCTGCTGGGGGGCCCAGGGGGGCAAAGCCCCCCGGAAGAAAATGAATTTTAGTATTTTCACAGGCAATTTGTGACCTCTCCTGGCACCTAAAAGTGAAATTATTAGCATTGACATTTACACCTGGATTGCTTCTATTTGTCACTCTTTTATCCTTGCCAATGCTGCTGACCTTGTAAACCTATTTGCTAAATTTTTCTAAAACTTTTCACAAGGCACTGTACAATGCTCATTTAAAATGCACATCTTCAGGCCTTTCCTGTCACCTTTTAGTGAATAGTTCAGAACTGAAGAAAAACACAACTACCATAACACAGTCAAATTATCCATTAAAATTCAAATGAGGACTGAATGCAGTAGAATATTTTCACTCGAGTGGCACATTTGTTTTTTTCTCAAGGCCCTGTGTCTTGTCATTCACTTCCATTTCAATCCGGCAACCAAACAATAATTGACTTATATATTGTTTAAATGGAGGGTAAATTTTTGAAAGCCGAATCAACTGTCTACAACACTAAATCTGCACAGTTCTTTCTGTGTAGGAGGGCAAACATTTCACTAGAATTAAACCCATATTACCCCTACAAGTGAGACAGACTACACTCTGTGTACTCTGACCAGTTCCACTTAACGATGTAAGTCACAGTCACTTCAAATCAGAGGAGAATTACGCCGAAAACTTGTGACTAAAAATTTCGAAGCATATTGCACATGCTGGTGCTCCCGTGATTTTAGCCTCTCGTACTGAGATGGACACAAAATACATGTAGAGTACCAACAGCATTTGTCTTTTATCACCCCTCCCTAGGCAGTATCGTGTCTTTCATCGTCGTCATTATCATGAATCGAGTCGTAAGCATATAGATGCTTGTACTGGGCTCGCTCGTTGCTTCGTAGTTCTTCAACGAAATGGGGAATTACTGCGGTCTTTATTTTGCAGATGTGTTCGCCAACACGTTCCGTTTCACCGTCTGTATAGGTCACCCACCTATCTGTCCACGCCCATAGCCAACGATTCTTCTTGCATTCGTCCTCTAAAGCTTGCCAACGCACAAAAATGTTCCCTAGCGACGACATCGCCAAATGCAGTGGCATTGTAAAACATGGCTGACGAAAGCGCCAGCTGTCCATCTCCGCCGTAGACGCAAACCTATACGAAAGGAACGCGCGAGTGGTGTGAATTGGCGGCGGAGAATAAAAGCGGAAGTGACGCTAGGCAGGCCATGGCCGCGCAGCATGGATGCGAAATTGACTCCACGGTGGCACAGCGGTCGGCTCCGTCTTCACCTTCCTCCGTTTTATTTTATTTATTTTTTTATTTTTATTTTTTTGGCGGAAACTTCGATTTTTTTGGCGGAAAGGGTCGGAAGTTTGGCGGAGGTCCGCCAATTGGCGGACAATTCCCCAGCCTGAGTATTATAGACACATGTCGCTCGCACAAAACGTACGGTTTCCACTACAAGGACGAAACTGAAATGCGATCAGGGGGCGTCCTACGTGTCAATGGTTTTACGCGTCGACACTGATCGCATTTCAGTTTCGTCCTTGTAGTTAGTGGTGCACGGTATCGCGATTCAAAGGAATACTGATACGATATATCTGTGATGGTGGTGAGTGAATCAGGCAGGCAGGGAGGCCAAACACAGCGGTCGCTATGACATGAGTTTTATTGCAACAGGAAAACAACAACAAATGGCAGAGCGGGGAGCGACAATCCGCGCAGTGACTCGCGGCAGGGCTGGCTGGCGACTCTTCAGTGATGCGTAGCTCGCGGCTACTTATGCGCCCAGCGCGAGCCGCAAAGAAAGCAACGGCCGCTCGCAGCAGAAACAAGGGCTAGATGCTCGGGTAGCAGCGAAATCTGTGTTTGTTTACACACAGAAAACTAACAATAGCGGGCGTAATACAACAGCTACAAACTTCAAACAAACTGCATTGAAAAGAGCGTGAAAAGTACTCTAAGATGGCATACGTTTGGAACATTATCAACGTACAAAGAATTTCCTATCGCCGATTTAAGAGCGTAAAGGCTGGGACCACGCATTCGAAAAGTGGTGAAAATGGCAAAATACACCCGTTAAACTACAAAACCGCGCTAAAAACAAAACATAACTAAAAAGTACAAACTCTTCCGAAACTACTACAGTTACCATGATAACTTTAGGTTAAGCGACTGCGGAGATATTTAGCACTAAATGGACACAAACAAACACAACTAACTGACACGTGGCTATCGTGGATCCGCAACGCTTCACGCGTGCGGTAGCCTACAGGCGAACAAAGCCGGCGGCACACAGCTGGCCGGAGAACCTAGGGTAGTGGGCGAGAGGGTCCAAACCACTCGGCTACATATCGATACGGTTTCCACATATCGATATATCGTGTACCCAAAAGTAACACTAGCACGGCCATTGAAGAAGTGGAACGGTTCCGAGAAGAACCAGATCCACACCGGTGACGCGGCTATCCCGATTCTGACCGGCTTGCGGCGTTGAGCGCTAGCGTTGCTTGGCCGCACGCGACTTCTCTCAGAAAATCATCTGCGCTGTACTTGTGAAAGCTTGTCTCGATCTGAGGTTGGCCTGTCTTGTCGCAGAAGGTCTCTGTTCAACTCGTAAGTGGTTTTTGTGGTGCTACTTGCGCGTACACTCACGTTGGAAGCAATTTAGTCTCGTTTTCTGTAGAAAATTCACTTTCATTCGCGATAATATAAAATTACAGAAAGGAAAGTCACGTTTATGAAAACGTCCCAGTTTTATAATATGTCTTGCGGCCACACCTAGAAAATTAGTGCAATTTGTGGCTTAGATCGCGCGCAGTTTGAGAAAGAAAATTGGTAGTGAATATTTTGTGGCTATGAACCAGCACTCGCCCCGGCTAAGAACCAGCCTGTATCAAACAGACGGTTGGCCGGTTCTTAGCCGAGGATTTCGCACTGCTCTGATATTTTTTTAAATTGCGAAAACACTAAAGCATCCTACGTCACAACGATTGACATGCAAGTCACAAAGACATCACGGATACGTGTCCGTTTTGAAACTACTGGAATTAACGTGGTATTTTTTGTCAGCTTCGTGTTAAACTGCAAAATAGCTCCCGAGTCTCATTGCAGTCGAGCAAATATGACTCGTGTCCTTACATGAAAAAAAAATTTCGAAATAAAATCGCTTTGGGTGGGAAGATGAAAGTCTTACTGATATGTGCATATAACAATATGATCAAATTCATTTTAGTTCTTAGCTTTCCTGGCAGCATTCTTGCACATCACCGCATGCGTGTCGCGCTTTTCCGGCCTAAAAGTCACTGCGATCGACAGCCGGTCGGATTCGCGGCTTAGCCGCGTCACCGGTGTGAGATCTCAAGATGAAAGACAATCCTCTGATTTGGTGGAAGATGAACATGTCTCGCTTTCCGCTACTGGGAAGATTGGCACTAGAGCTGTGAACTGGTTCAAAAATCCAAACCGGTTTTTAACCGGTTTTTTTTAACTTCAAACCGGTTTTTTAAACCGGTGTTTTTTTCCGGTTCAGTCATCACCAAAAAGTGTTTGAGGTCTGCAAAAATATTGGTGTTTTATGCGATGCGTGTTCATATATATATGTGTGTGTGTGTGTGTGTGTGTGTGTGTGTGTTCAAGTGCATCAGCGATCTGGCTGCAGTAAACTGATTGCTAGTCGTCAAAAATAAATCCTGGCCAAAGACCCTACATTACAGTAATGTAGGGTCTTTGTCCTGGCTAAACAAACAAACACACAAAACGAACAAACAGACAAGAAAAAAAGAGGAGGAGGAGGATGAAAAGAAGAAGAAGAAGAACTTGTAAGAAGACGAAGAAGGAGGAGGAGGATGAGAAGAAGAAGAAGAACTTGTAAGGAGAAGAAGAAGGAGGAGGATGAGAAGAAGAAGAAGAACTTGTACAGTGGACTTCGGATATAAGAACAGAGCCGGGGCCAGCATTTGGGTGTCCTTATAAGCGAGGGTTCTTATAAGCATACCTCGGATATAAGGTCAGTTGTGCTAGTGTGTGTTCTTATAACCAAGGAAAGAAGAAAATATTGTGGACAAGCTAAAAAGAGTCGCATATCGACCTCTAATGGTCTGTGTGCGTGCGTGTGTGTGTGTGTGTGTGTGTGTGTGTGTGTGTGTGTGTGTGTGTGTGTGTGTGTGTGTCCACGGCAATCTCTTGCTTGTTTAAGCCTTTGCGTCAATGAAGTGGAACTTGCTGGTTGGCTTGATCTCGATGCAATATAGTTTACTTCTTTTGCGTACGTGAAACATAAATTTAATGCAAATAACTCTAGAAGTTATGTAACAATAGCTGTCTTAATGAAAATATGAGAGAGAGAGAGAGACAGACAGAGAGACAGAGAGAAAGAGAGAGAGTTACGCCGATCACATTTTGACAAAATGACTTTAAAGAATACAAGGATACAAGGAAATTTATTGGCCAAGTTTTCAACAACAAAAAAAAAAAACAAGATGGCCAGACATTCAAATGTGTTCCCAGTCTACGGCGTTCGCAGGGGAAAATAACGGTTTTTAACGACCCCTCCCCCTCCCCGCTCCTCCCCTCCCCACTCCACAAACTCACTGCCACTATCCATCTGTCTCTCTGTCGGGTTGTTAGTGTAAGTGTTTCTTGGAAATTCCGGGAAATGAAACGAAACGAAAATGAACCTAGCATAACTTCTACTTTCGGTTCTTATATCCGAGGGGAGGTCGTGTTGGGAACAAGCAGATGGTGTCTTTACAAGCGAGGGTCCCAAAAATAGAATAATCGCAGACTTCCTAGAAATGATCATTCCTACTTGCGGTTCTTATATCCGAGGAAAGTTTGATATGGGGACCTAGCAAGTGCTGTCCATATAAGCGATGAACCCTATATCAGAGGGTTCTTCTATGCGAGTTTTAATAAGTGATCACAAAGAACAACTTTGGCAGGGACCTGCTTTGGGGTGTCCCTATAAGCGATGGTTCTTATATCGGAGGTCCTTATAAGTGGAGTCCACTGTAAGGAGAAGAAGGAGGAGGAGGAGGATGAGAAGAAGAAGAAGAAGAACTTGTAAGAAGAAGGAGGAGGAGGATGAGAAGAAGAAGAACTTGTAAGGAGAAGAAGAAGGAGGAGGTGGAGGAGGAGAAGAAGAACTTGTAAGGAAACAAGATGGCCACTGACCAGCCCAATATGTTGTTTCCATTTAATCACCTGCTGTCGTCACGGTCGTTCTTTTGTAATGCCATGTATACGGGAGGACACACACACACACACACACACACACACACACACACACACACACACACACACACACACACTCTCTCTCTCTCTCTCTCTCTCTCAATGGAAACAACTGACCGGGCTTGTCAGACCAATCTTGGTTTTGGAAGAGAGACGTCAAGTTGTTTTCTTTGAAATCTATGACGTTTTCCTCATTGGGATGACGCATAATACATTTGACGTAATAACTTTGACTCGGATACAATTCTTGCAATGAAAGCAGCCCCATGAAAATTGAAGTGTTGCTGCTGCGCAGTGTAAAGATCGAATTTATACCGGCTCAATGTGTTTAACAGACAAGTCTGCGCGGCGAACGTTTTTTCACTATGTGTTATGTTTGCTGCGCGCGCGCGCACACAGACACACACAGACATACGCGCGCGCGCACGCACGCACGCACGCACGCAGACTTGCGCGAGCCGCGTTTGTGCATGTGCTCCATTGAGACCTATGTGGTGTTCTCTCACTCTACTATGCTATTGAGTGAGAGTCAGTGGGAAAAACAAAGCTCACTACATCAATGAAACTCCCGCTTTCCCCGTCTACAAATAGAGAACTTCCGAAAAGTGACGACACACCCCCACGTCAATCAAACATGACGTCGGCAAACTGACGCTGATACAGTTTTGCGTCAGTGCGCGTGTGCCTTTTCTGCGATGTTTGTGAGGCGTGTGGCTTGTGTAAAGGAAATGTGCTTCGAGTACAAATTTTCGAGTCAACTGACGACAACGGCTGCAGTGAATTTTTCTAATTTTTTTGTATATTTTTTATGGCACCCCAGGCTCATTATCTATGTATAGTAGGAGCGATTTTGAGATCTAAAGTGTGTTCACCAGCACTTTCATCAGGTACGGTTTACGCCAAAAGTACAAAAGCGACAACCTCCAAAATTCACTCAGTTGAGAGTCCGTATTCATGCTATCTATGTCCCAAAAATGGAGTGGTTTAGGTAAATATTACGCCTTTAAACGCCAGAAAGCCACTTTTTTTGAAAAGGGCGATAACTCGCAAATCATGTGTGCAATCGTACCTGGATCGGGCCTTCTATTCAACAATCTTGATTCATTTAGAAACCCCAAATTTGAAATCGATCGGTTCAGTATTTTCGGAGAAATAGGCATCTGAACTGGGTTCACATGCAATGTCAACTCAGGCTCGGTTTACATGAAAACTATAAGAGCGACCATTTTCTAGTAGTGAGTCAATTCAGAGTCCGTATTCAAGCTATCTACTGCCAAAAAATTGAGTGATTTAAATAAATATTACGCCTGTACACGAAAGACAACCAACTTGTCTCAAAAGGGCGATAACTCCCAAATCACTTAAGCAATCATCACACGCTTGAATCGTCTAATGTAACATTTTGATAAATTTGGATACCCCAAATTTGAAGCCATTCGGTTAAGTATCTTCGAAGAAACGGGCCCGGACACAATTCACACACGCACACACGCACACACATCCGCACAGACGGCACTCACTGAGGAGGAGAAGTGCGTTCGGAACATCATACGCGTCAGCATCGATGACGCAAGTTTTCTTACGTCATTGTCAGAGTTACACTTGCAAAATCGTCTCTGCGGGAGATCGGCAGTGACGTGCGTTTGTACCACAGATGCTTGCCTATGAACGTGGAAATTTTAGCCCGTCCTATTATGTTGTTTCCATTACTATGGAAACAACATAAAAAAGAAGGAGGGGGAGGAGGAGGAGAAGAAGAAGAACTTGTAAGAAGAAGGAGGAGGAGGAGAAGAAGAAGAAGAACTTGTAAGAAGAAGGAGGAGGAGGATGAGAAGAAGAAGAACATGTAAGGAGAAGAAGAAGGAGGAGGAGGAGAAGAAGAAAAAGAACTTGTAAGGAAAAGAAGGAGGGGGAGGAGGAGGATGAGAAGAAGAAGAAGAAGAACTTGTAAGAAGGAGGAGGAGGAGGAGAAGAAGTGTTAGTTAGTTAGTTATTTAGGGCTTAACGCCGCGCAAGCAACAAAGACTATTTCGCGGCTAGCACAGTCCCATCCTGCCAGGTCCTTTAAAACATAAAAGGGCTAGCTTAAAACATGATGTAAATATATTATTAAAAATTTGTGAGACTTAAATAAGATCCTGCTCAAGATTGTATTCTTCCAGACTAAAAACAATATCACAGATTATGTTAGGCTGAAAGACTATATTTTATAAAAGAGGTTGACTTCTTTCAAGAAATTGAAGAACTTGTAAGGAGAAGAAGAAGGAGGAGGAGGAGGAGAAGCAGAAGAAGAACTTGTAAGAAGAAGAAGGAGGAGGAGGAGGAGAAGAAGAAGAAGAGGACGAAGAAAGAAAGAAAGAAGGCAGGAAAGAAAGAAAGAAAGCATATCTAAAGTTTTGACCACTTTGCTGTATTTTCTTGAACAAAAACTTCTCAAACGCAACCTGACCATAATTCCCCCCCAAAATATAAACTTACTTCAGCCCATAATTCATACTTTAAGTCCTCTGCTCTAGAGGGCTTGGGCCTAAATGTGAAATTAAAGGGTTTTTTCTAAAATAAAAGTTCTTAATTTCCTTACTAACATAGCATCCACTAGTAATACTTGAAACAAACGTGAAATAAAAATTTACATCAAAATAAAAGTTAGAAAATAAAAGCTATATACAGCATCCACTAATCCTACTGAACGCGAAATAAAAAAATAAAAAAACCTAAACAAAAAAAAACCCCAAACAAACAAAAAAAAACCCAGCACAATTCTAGAAAATCGTTTCGAAACGCGTGGCTTTCCTTTCAGTTTCTGTGTTCTTCAGTAATTGCGTCATAACAACTTATCAAATATCAATCATATCTCGCTGCAGCCCCACCCTGGAAGACTAAATTTCACAGAGTGCAAAAGTACAGAGTTGACCCTTTCTTAGTTTCTTAGTCCCTTTCACACCCATAACCCAACCAGCAGTTTCACATCAATGCGGAAAAAAATGTCAACAACATTACCCCCCCCCCCCCCCCCCCCCCCCCACTCCTCCTCCTCCCCCAACCCCAGCTTAGGTTACAGAGTAGGATACAGACGAGACTACAAGATCTGCAGATACGTTACAAGAATTCCAGCGGCCGCCAAGAAGAAATTAGAAGAAAAAAGATGACTTAAGTAACTTTAGTACGTGTACTATGACCAAAACACCGGTTCGCGGCAACTCGAACCGGTTCAGCGAACCGGTTCAAATGGGAACCGGTTAAAACCGGTAAACCGGTTAACCGCGGCAGCTCTAATTGGCACAGATGTACCTGACCGTTCCCGCCACAAGTGTCTCCTCTGAACGAGTCTTCTCGACAGCAGGAGACATTGTGACCGCCCAGAGGGCCAACCTGAAGCCAAAGCAAGTTGATCAACTGATCTTCCTGAAAAATAATATGAAGTAACTGACATGCCATGATCAATAGTAATAATAATAATAGTACATGGCTTTTATAGAGCGCCGTTCTCCAGCTTCAAGGACTCGCTGCGCTTAAAAACGCGCACACACACACACACACACACACACACACACACACACACACACACACACACACACACACACACACACACACACAGGATTGACTAACTTGCTTCGGCTTCAAGTTAGGCCTATTGTTTCCTTGTTTAAGTTTCAATAAATCACATTTCTCATGGGATGAGACAGTCAGGAGACAATAGCAATAAGGCAACTGCAAAACTGTTTTCACACGGGGGGGGGGGGGGGGGGGGGGGGGGGGGGACAAGAAGAGAATCACTCCATACATTTATCTTTTTTTTCCGTTTGTTTGTTTATTCATGACCCATTTATTCACTACATGTTTCGTAAAAAATAAACTCATTTTCAATGGCGGTTTATTTCTCACTTAAGTTTTGTCTGAAAGTTGAGCAGCTGCTGTCGAGAAGACATGATGATCGAGGGTGTTGCTTTGATTGCCTCCTTTTTGAGTTTTATAACGTACAGACATACGTACAAAATAAACGCTTTTAATTCAAGGGTTAACCAAAGAGTCTGTCTGTCTTTTTGTCTGTCTGTCCGTTCTGTCTGTCCGTTCTGTCTGTCTGTCTGTCTCTCTCTTTCTCTCTCTGCATGGTGTGACTGTGTACGCATTCACATTTTTGTGACTGTACACTAAAATTGATCACTTGGTGGAAGCTTTTGCAGATGCCGATATATCGAATAAAAATATCGATACAAAACAAAAATATCGCGATAATATCGATACGACATTTCGTATCGATATGCATCTCTAGTCGACAGTCGACAGTCCCACGCGTCGGAAGTCCGAAGATTTTACGGATTTTGTATCAATAGTCCGATCTTTTTAAATTCCTACGCTCGACAGTCCAGATAGTCTTTCAGGAACTCACTGACCCATATGTGAAAGCGTCTGCTCTAGACTATTCTTTTTCTTGACACTTTGGGAGTTGCTAGTTCCATAAGGAAACTCCTGATCCCGGCAGTTTGAATTCTTAGTTGTAAACACGCATGCATATATTGTTTCATACTTTCCTCATGTTCCTAGCGTGATCTCGCTCTTCAACTGAAGGGAGAACACTTAAATAAACAGTCATGTGCCGACAGACGGTGTCGCAGCCGTATGTGTGCAACCTGAAGGCAGTTTGGACAGCGCGGTCACGGTCTTTGTATTCACGCCGGTGTATTAATTTTGTGTGTGGATGTGCTTGTGTGTGTGTGTGTGTGTGTGTGTGTGTGTGTGTGTGTGTGTGTGTGTGTGTGTGTGTGTGTGTGTGCGTGTGCGTGTGCGTTCCGCTTTCTGATACTGGTCGGTATGGCCGTATCTATCCGATGACACTGCCATTCTGGGTTCCTCAGAAACAGTGGTGTACATACCTAAAACAGCATTTTCTTTTCGATAACTGAAAATATTGGAAACGCCAATTCAGTCCAGACCACCCGGGTGGGGTGGAGAAGGTGGGGGTGGGGGTCGGTGGTAGCCGGGGTTGCCGATGGCGGCGACTGTCTTAGAACGCATAAGTGTATCCAGCTGACGCGTGTTTTCTGGGCGTCAAGCGAGACACACCACTATGCGCTTACACATAAATAGACAGATACATGTATTTCAGTGGGTCTGAGTCCAGCTACACACTGAAGTCAATTCCAGCTCAGCTGGAGTTTTATGGGAATTTCAGAACAGTTGAAAATAGTACTGATCACGCGGACAGAGTTGAACACTGGTGCACTATTCATGGTCGCAGGTTTGTGCAATGCACTGTTCGTGGCTTTTTGTGTTAACGTAGAAGACCTTTAAGCTTTAGGAGACTGACAGTGCGGCGTGTCGACATACCCCGGTGGGCCAACAAACACAGGATCTTACGCCTGCATAGTACTCTGCCTCTCTGCCTCACCCCTACCCAAGTATAATCCGTACATTGAGTTTGGCCTCACGTTAAACGGCAATACTATGGCAGGTCTGTAATTGTAAACTGTATTACACAAGATCCACTTCACACACACCAGGGCTCCCTAAACTGTGCATCTGTGCGTAATTTACGCACTGAAGTAAAAATTTACGTCCTAAAAAAAATTCGAGGGGGTACGTTGAAGCATTATGAACGCGATCTGTGCTTAGCTTGACGCACTACCTCTGCACTACCGTGCGTACGCCAATAGGCTTGTGATCGAGTGAGTGTTCTCCTTTGCCATGGCCGCGTTCAGTTCGGTCCTGTTTTTTTGTTCAGTTTAACGCTCGCAGGCGTTAACTGTCTACCGCTGCAGATCGGCGGCTACTACAGCCACTCGTGCGTAGTGAACGTGCCCCATCTTTTTCCGCTTCTGCGCTCGAAACTATGGACGAAAGATTTTAGACTTAGAGTCAGTGCTCTTGTTACAGATCGGATTCGCTTTCTCTGTGACGAATCATGCCACCGAAAAAAGTGAAAGTTCAAAAGACTATGGACTTTTTCGTCAGTGGAAAAGTTGTGGAGGGGCTCGAGCCCTCGCCCGGCAGCGGGTGCACTCCGGCGTCGCATAGCTACGATTCAGACGTCGCATCAGAGCAGCAAAAAGTCAGAGTTTCCAACTTTCAAAACTGAATTGTACCCACTTCATTTAATTATATGATTTGAAGTTGATAAAATTCAGTTTTGCGCACACACACACACACACACACACACACACACACACACACACACACACACACACACACACACACACACACCGTGGGACACACCTGTTCAGCAGTATTTACTGAATTTATAATTCCATGCACTAAAAACTTGAGAAATGATTCTGACCCTTTAAAAATTGAAAGTGGAGGTACAAAGACCCTCTAAAATTTTGAACTGGGGGTCAGTGGACCCTTTAGGTCTGTAGCTTTTAGGGAGCCCTGACACACACACACACACACACACACACACACACACACACACACACACACACACACACACACACACACACCAGCACAGAGAGAGAGAGGGAGAGAGAGAGAGGCAGACAGACAGATCTGTTCTTTAAGCCTGATCTGTCTTCCTTTAAATTGTGATACAGATAACATAAGGAAAGAACATGTTAAACTCATTCTCCTCGATCGGCACTGACACTGCTAAAACAAGAGGCCCTTTATCAGAAGCATTAAAGTTGAAGCGCTACCTTTCGAGGTGTGCATCCATGATCACCCAAGACATCATAAAGAGCGGTCTACATACAGCGCTTGCAGAACGGGTTTCTACCATAGGGAAGTAACCACCTATTAATATGCTACTGTGAAAAACTCACCATGGACAGCGTTAACAACTGAAGAGAAAAAGAAAGAAAGGGAACACACACTGACACACACACACAACCGACACTGTGGCGGATCTACGCATCACAGAGCTGAGTCACAGGCCGTTCGTTGGCTGAGGTTCACAAACCCAACACTGTAGAAATTCAAAGATAAAAATACTCAAAGGAGGAAATGAAAACAACGTCGGGGGGGGGGGGGGGGGGGGGGAAGGGGTTGTGTCAAGCAACAGTTATTTACATTTATCAATATGCCCAGCCCAACCCGCATTGCGTAAACCATAAAACACAATCACTGAAATAGAAACTAACGTGCGCCTTCTTCCTTTCGGTTTCGTCATGCAAAAGCTGTTATTCAAGACACCTGAAGCTCATACAAAACGTGTGGTTTTTCAGTCACCAATACATCGAAATTGAAATAAGATCCGGGGGCGTTCTTCGTGTCAATTTTTTTTTTTTTTTCGTGTCGGCAATCGTGCGGTCGATGGTCCTATGTGTCGGTCGTCCGACGATTTTACGGATTTTGTATCGACAGTCCGATTTTTAAAGTCCTACGCTCGACAGTCCAGTAGGTGTCAATAGTCCTATAATTACTCAAGGTCTCATCAGCCCCACGTATCATTAGTCCTACGTGCCGATAGTCATATAATTTCGAGGTTTGCTACAAATTTTACACAGTGATGACGACAGTCCTACTGGTCACGATCAGTACTGACACATAGGGTCTTCACGTTTCGTTTCCAAGACTATAAAGCAGTAGGACTATCGACCGGTTGGGGGGAAATCTGTAGAAGAGTAGGGCTGCCGACACGCAGGACTAATGGTACGTATGACTGACGAGACTTTGTGTGACACCGACACGGAGGACTGTCGACTGTAGGACTATCGAGAATTCGCACTGTCATCGACACGTAGGCCTATTGGCGTAAGAATATCAATACGCAGGACTGTTGCGACGTAGGACTAGCGACACGCACCCACCAACTGAACACTATTCTTTCTTAGTCCCATTCTGGGAGACGCCCAGCCCTTGTGCTGCCGCGGACATTATCATCAGTATGGAGAGCGCGGTTAGCTCACAAATCGACCTGCGCTGCCAATGTTGAACACACATGTTTCATAAAGAAACGAGCAAATGCATGGCCTCGTATAACTTTTCTTTACTATAATGAGCCAAACTCCGTGCGTGTGTGTGTGTGTGTGTGTGTGTGTGTGTGTGTGTGTGTGTGTGTGTGTGTGTGTGTGTGTGTGTGTGTGTGTGTGTGTGCGTGCGTGCGTGTGTGCGTGTGTGTGTGTGTGTGTGTGTGTGTGTGTGTGTGCGTGCGTGTGTGCGCGCGCGTGTGTGTGTGTGTGTGTGTGTGTGTGTGTGTGTGTGTGTGTGTGTGTGTGTGTGTGTGTGTGTGTGTGTGTGTGTGCGTGCGCGCGTGCCAGCGCACGCCGTTAAGCCGCGTATAGCTTTCACAGGTCCCTCACGTCAGTCTTCAGCTCCGCTTTCTGATACTGGTATAGCCGTATATTTTATCCGATGACACTACCATTCTGTGTTCCTCAGTGGTGTACATACCTAAAACAGCATTTTCTTTTCGATAAAATGTTGGAAACGCCAATTCAATCCAGACCATCCGGGTGGGGTGGAGAACGTGGGGGTGAGGGTCGGTGGTAGGGTTGCCGATGGCGGCGGCTGTTAGAACGCATAAGTGTATCCAGCTGACGCGTGTTTTCTGGGCGTCAAGCGAGACACACCACTATGCACTTACACATAAATAGACAGATAAATGTATTTCAGTGGGTCTGAGTCCAGCTACACACTGAAGTCAATTCCAGCTTAGCTGGGGTTTTATGGGAATTTCAGAACAGTTGAAAATAGTACTGATCATGCGGACAGAGTTGAACACTGGTGCACTGTTCATGGTCACAGTTTTGTGCAATGCACTGTTCAGTCCTATGCGTGGCTTTTTTGTGGCACGTAGGATATACACTGTATCTTAAAGCTAAGGAGACTGACAGTGCGGCGTGTCGACATACCCCGGTGGGCCAACAAACACAGGATCTTATGCCTGCATAGTACTCTGCCTCACTGCCTCTACTCTACCCTAGTATAATCCGTACACTGAGTTTGGTCTCAAGTTAAACGGCAATACTATGGCAGGTCTGTAACTTGAACTGAGCCAAAACTGATGTTTCGTGTATTACACAAGATCCACTTCATTCATTCACACACACACACACACACACACACACACACACACACACACACACACACACACACACACACACACCGACCGTCACACACAAACCCGACAACACTGAGAGAGAGAGAGAGAGAGAGAGAGAGAGATCTGTTCTTTACGCCTGATCTGTCTTCCTTTAAATTGACACGGTGATACACTGAGATAACAGATGTAAGAACATGTTAAACTTATTCTCCTCGATCGGCACTGACACTGCTAAAACAAGACGCCCTTTATCAGTAGCATTAAAGTAGTAAAGTTGAAGCGCTACCTTTCGAGGTGTGCATCCATGATCACCCAACTTGCGAACACACGTGTAAAAGTATGTATTATCTGCCTTTCTGCAACAAGTCAACGGCCGAATGAAGGAAGGAGAGTGAAGCAAGCGCTGCACCATCCCCGTACCGGGGGCCGAATCGTTAACACTAGGCCCCCGCAACCACGGCCAAGTCGGGCTAACCGAGACCGAGCCGAGATAAGTAATAGCTAAGAAGGAAAAACATTAAAATACTCGGTGACAAGGAAAGTGGACAGTTGCGAACAACTTTGAGGCCCCCGTGTTATTTCACAGTGTGCACAGAAGCGAGGAATTCTGTCAAATTCACCGGCACACTGAATTTTTAGCATGGCTCGGAGATTATTGTGCGTGGGAGTGATTTCCCTTGAAAACAAAAGCAGACGTTTTTTTTCCCGGGGGAATTTCGGTCACACCTGTCAACAACATCGTCTCCTCCAAAATCAGGGTATGGTATTATTTTGTTATGCTAACAACATTATACAGCTTAGCGAGGCGTTTCCATATAATTAAGTGCTCTTGAACATTATGCAGCGCAAAATTAACGTCTGCTGTAAATGACGTTAAACACCCAAACACCCACGTACTTTCTCTTTCGTGTAGTTTACAAATAAAGCTGATGAGCATTATTTAGAACGAAAAACTGATAAACGGTAAAGTATCAGAGCTGATTCTGAAACCTGTCCTGCAAAGGTATAAGTAGAAAGAGAGAGAGAGAGAAATTTATTTATTTATTCATGTTAATGGTCATCATAAAATGACACTATAGGCCGAAAGACATTGCCGGCGCGGGAGAGATAAAACTTGATGAAGCTACAAAGAAACTGCCTCAACGTTCATCTTTTCTGTTATTAATGCCCGAAACCAAAGACAATATCAATGTCATACCTGTAGCGTTCTCAGAGAGCGTTGTCAGCTGTTTGTAAACCACGTGAAAGATAAAGTACAGGCGTACAGCAGAGGGGTGGGTGTTCGGGTGTTTAACGTTCTTTACGGCAGACTTTAATTTCGCGCTGCATAACGTTCAAGAGCACTTGATTATTTGGAAACGCCTTGCTAAGCTGTATAATGTGAGCATTACAAAATAATACCGTACCCTGGTTTTAGTTTCTTTGTAGCTGCATCAAGTTTTATCTCTCCGGCGTCGGTAACGTCATTCCTTTATGTCAATTGGTGCGTCTTTGCTAATTGATTCTAAACTTCAGTCATTGCTTACTACATAGCATTTTCTACCTATCTCTAAATGTGCCTTCGTAGCTGCTGACAGTGACTTTCTTAATTATCGCCTGTTCACAGGATCATTTATACTCTTAAAAGAATGCCATCTTTTCATCAGCTTCACAGCAAGCAAAGATCCTCGTATATAGGAACATTGCAGCAAGTTGGTTATGATAATTTAATTGTTTTCTCTCTCTTTAGTATGCAGGACAGCTTTCGGAACCGATTCCGATGCTCTAGGCCTACCGATTATCAGTTTTCCGAGTCACATCTCATTAGTGGCCATCAGCTTTATTTGTAAATTACACGAAAGAGAAAGTACGTGGGTGTTTGGGTGTTTAACGTCCTTTACAGCAGACGTTAATTTCGCGCTGCATAATGTTCAAGAACACTTAATTATTTGGAAACGCCTCGCTAAGTTGTATAATGTTGTTAGCATAACAAAATAATACCATACCCTGGTTTTGGAGGAGACGATGTTGTTGACAGGTGTGACCGAAATTCCCCCGGGAAAAAAACGTCTGCTTTTGTTTTCAAGGGAAATCACTCCCACGCACAATAATCTCCGAGCCATGCTAAAAATTCAGTGTGCCGGTGAATTTGACAGAATTCCTCGCTTCTGTGCACACTGTAAAATAACACGGGGGCCTCAAAGTTGTTCGCAACTGTCCACTTTCCTTGTCACCGAGTATTTTAATGTTTTTCCTTCTTAGCTATTACTTATCTCGGCTCGGTCTCGGTTAGCCCGACTTGGCCGTGGTTGCGGGGGCCTAGTGTTAACGATTCGGCCCCCGGTACGGGGATGGCGCTGCACCAACAGAAAAGGTGTGCCCTACTTGCCCCGGGCAAAGCTTCCTGCTGCAGTAATGGTGCGGCCAAAATCTGATACGCCACCGCCAGTCACCGCCACGTCGCGTCAGTCTTAGTGTACGGCGCAAATATAAAGTCAAGTAACCCGAGACTTGAAACGTCGAAACTGAGCACATTATCAAATCTCAGTGTGGTTTAGGCCCTTTTTGTAAACGAGAGGAGATTTAGTGACGTTGTACAAGGGCCACTCATCATGTTTTGCAACTGACCTGGCTTTTCAAGAACACTTACAACCAGTCTGTGTACTCAAGGTTTTGGAAGAACCTCCCGTCAGCCTGTACACAATTTGCCATCCCCTCAAACCAGCTGTCCATGACACCCGACCACGCTGACTGGGGTAGGTCCAAAATGACACCCTCGAACAATGCTCGGGCATCTTCTGCGCTCCGAAACTGCTTTCCTTTCAACTGCCTCTTGACGGAAGGAAGCAAAACAAAACAAAAACAAAAACAAAAAAACAGTCACAGGGGGATAAGCCAGGGGAATATGGTGGGTGGGTAACCAGCTGAACATCACTTTCGGCTAGACAGTCCAGAGTTGCAGCTACTACGTGTGCGCTGGCACTTTCATGATGAAGCAGTAGACCACGGACATCCGCTCGGGGACGCTAATGCACCATGCCTGGCAGACTTTACGCAACTGAACAGTGGTTAACATACCGTAACCGTCTTTCTGTCCTCAAGCAGTATGGTGGCAAAGTGGCCAGATTTTGCAAAGAAACAGATTATCATTTGTTTGGAAGCACTTCTGTTTCTTTTGAAGTTCACATGTGGGTTCTCACCTGGGAAGACCCACACCGCCGACTGTTGCTTCGTTCCGGGGTCGTGTTGGTATACCCAGGTTTCGTCTCCTGTTACGATGTCCCAGACCCGAGGGGACCTTCCTCCGTCAAACTGTCTTAGCATGTGGGTGCACCAGTTCACCCTAACCCGCCGGATTCTGCTATTTAGTCAAGTTGTAGGCCGCCCAACGGGTACAACGTTTCTTTATGCCAAGGCAGTCGTGAAGGATACAAATGAGATTTTCCGATGAAATCTTCATGATATCCTGTGTTACAGACTACATCATTTTTGGATCCTTCTTAATCAGGGATTCTACTCTAGAGACGTTTTCTGGGTTAACGGTCGTTGCCATTCGACCACAACGGTCATCGTCTTCAAATGTTGTCTGGCCAGACATGAACCGTCGGAACCACCTAAACCCAGTGGCTTTGGACGGAGATTGATCTCCAATAAAGTGTTTTAAACTTTGAAAACAGCCCTGAAAAGATTTTCCCCGGCAGTAGGCCTAGTCGCAATACATCATGGCTCGAAAATCCCTTCCAGAAAGGTCAACACTGCTGGCTAAAGACCCGTCATCCTTACTGCACATTTTGTCGCATGGAATATAAACGGTTGTACGGAATCAAGTAATTTTTGTTGTCATAAGTATTATGAAACTTGTCTACGATGTGATGTAAACAGAAAAGTAGTGACGTCATTAGTTCGTCCAGGTTGCAAAACATAATGAGAGGCCCTCGTATCAAGTACAGACCCATACGCTTAAGTCAAACACGCTTAAGTCGAACTTCGGATACGTCGAAGCAAAAAGTTTTTCCCGGCAAAACTTGCTCTTTGTATGACTAAATTTTCCACGGATAAGTCGAACGAGTACTCAAAAACGGATAAGTCAAAACTCGGTTATGTCAAACGGAATCTGCAATTTTAGCCTCGGATAAGTCGTACCAGTCGCTGGCACGGGAATTTCTTTTTGTCCTTCTGATGCATCAGCGCCAAAACACGGCTTGCACAGAGATTTAACATTTTCTGTGCAAGTACAGGTTGACAGTGTTATGTGTCCTGCGGGCCTAAGGGCTGGTTATCTTGGGTGGTAGAACACGAAATTGGCGAGAAACACGTGCAAGAACAGAGCTAGGCGTGAGATCTGACCCTGTGCCCCTGATCTGTGAGGTTTTCTGTCGCCAGTGTTAAGAAGGTGATTTGCCGTCGGTTTCGGAGGGTAAGCAGTGAGTTATTCCTGGTGTGTGAAATGTGTGTGTGTGTGTGTGTGTGTGTGTGTGTGTGTGTGTGTGTGTGTGTGTGTGAGAGAGAGAGAGAGAGAGAGAGAAAGAAAGAGAGAGTTTGCCGGTTGGTGCCGTTAGAGTTGGATCTTGCTGCTATTTGACTGCGTGTGTTTATAATTATGACGTTGCACTAGAATTTATTGAGCACATGCGATCATATGACTGCGAACGCGCGCGCGCACGCACGCACACGCACACACACACACACACACACACACGCGCGCGCGCGCGCGCACACACACACACGCACATATGACGCTGCTGATCTTACAAGCAGAATAAGAGTCAGTGAAACTAGAAAAGAAGAAGAAAACATAAGCTGGAAACGTATCACCGCATGTACAGACAGCTTTCATGTCAGAACGAAACAGCCATCAGAAGAACTTGGCTTTCTAATTCCTCTGCATTGCATGTGTAAGACCAAGCCAATACTCTGAACTGAAAGTGAACTCAAAGTGAACAAAATAGCTACGGAGATTCGATGACATGGCAGCTTACACGAGCGTATTGAATATAACAAATCCTAGCAGTAAGGCTCAGTATAGTTCGCACCCCTGGGCCGTACTGGGCAAACTATTCAAACGCATCCACACTCGTTTAGTAGAGTTCGCCTGCTTATATCGATTTAGGGTTAGATTTAGGGTTGGGGTTACCTTGTGGTAACTGATGGTGCAATCGCTATGTTGTTCAGACGGTCGCAGTGCATTTACAGCAGGTGCAAGTGAGTGAGTGAGTATTTTAGGGCTTAACGCCGCGTAAGCGACAAAGACTAATTCGCGGCAGCCACAAGTTTGAAGGCCCCTTCGTTAAAAGGTAAAAAGCTGGATTAAAACAACTAGTAAATATTGGCTAAAATATAGGTTAAATGAGATTCTACCAGTCTTGGGTTACCACAAGTTCAAAACGTCAAGCATGGGTCTTGTACATGAATAAGTACAAACACAATGTTCAGATTTTATGAAGGTTAGTTAGTTAGTTATTTAATCAGATTTTATGAAACAAATTGACTTCCCGAAGGAAGCCAAAAATCTTGTCTGGAGGGACATTTCGGAACAAGAGCTCCATTGATTCGGCAGTGAAATACTTCCGTGAGGTCTGCACAAGAAATCAAAATATGTTTAATGGTATCTGGCTCACCGCAGCCAAAACAGAAAGGGCTCTCTTCACCTTTCAGCAAGTGTGAGTGGGTATAATATGCGTGCCCAATATGGAGACGGGCCAGGACCACCTCTTCCCGACGGTTGGTCCTACACCGGGGAATGATTTCCCGAAGATTGGGAACTATACTGTGGAGTTTGTTGTTATTAAGAGTATCCCACTGGGCTTGCCATTGATCTACTATGTACTTATTTATTAAGGGTTTAAAATCAGTAAAAACACTACTCTTGCTAGCCACAGGACCATACAGCAGGTGCAAATGACACAAGGGGGCGAGCTATACCAACGCAGCAGCAGTAAATTCATGTTGACCAGGGAAAGTAAATTTCAGTTTCCAAATCGAATCAAGGGGTGAAAAGGTGCAACTCGCTTAACTCGAAGCTAGAGTCGAAATTCGACCTTATCCGTCGTCACGGATAAGTCAAACTTCGGATACGTCGAACAAAAATCCATTTCCCCTGCAAATTCGACTTAAGCGTGTTCGACTGTACCTACCGTCTTGCACCGCTCTGGTAATGCGGACTCGGATACACAACACGGCCATGTTAGCACGCCGTAAGATCGGAGCGGTAAAACCCAACGTTACCCAAACCAGTTCTTCCACTGCAAAAACCCACTGAAGATAGGACTAACTGACGAAAAGGGAAAAGGGGAGCAGGATAGACCGGAACCCATCGGACAAAATGATAATGGGTCGAGACTGAAAAATACAATGCAGCATAACTCAGTAAATGGCCACAGAATGAACCACTGAATCAAAGCGCGCGCGCACGCACGCACACACGCACGCAAACACACACACACACACACTGTGCATACACAGACCCGCAGCATGCATGCTTTTATGCTCTGCCGCCACAAAAACATGCGTGCCTGTTGCGGTAAGGGAGACAGTTTTCACCGCATCTGTGCACACTGTGAAATAACACGGGGACCTCAAAGTTGTTCGCAACTGTCCACTTTCCTTGTCACCGAGTATTTTTTTTTTTTTTTCCTTCTTAGGTATCACTTAGCTCGGCCGGCTCGGTCAGCCCGATTTGGGCGTCGTCGGAGGGGAAAAGAGAAGCGCGGACACGGTACAGGGACGCCGGGCACTGCGCTAGGTTGGCTGTGCGGAGAGCTGTATCGCGTGCGAACCCTTCGCTTGAAAAGTTTCGACGGTGATAGCTTTGTCGCAGAGTGGAATCAGTTAACCATATCAAAAAGGCTTATTTGGAGTGTGATGATGAACACACACACACACACACACACACACACACACGTTGGCACACACACAATGGTGTTCAGTGATTAGTTCGCGCGTTCTTGTGATATTAAGACTCTATACAGACACATACACAGACGACTGACTCAGTTGACCACAATCATCCCCCGGGCCGGCCTCAGTTGCCCTCGCCTCCCTCCTCCTCACACACACTGACAGGCGGTGGAGCCCGGTGGAGGGGGGGGGGGGGTTCCGCTGCCAAACAGGTCTCGGAAGTGCACTTATAATTGCATGTACATAGCGCAGCAAGAGTGAAACACTATCTTTATTACACTCTCGAGCACTAGTACACGTTTCAGTGGCCGTACACATCAGTACCAAGACTGAACTTGACTTATACTGACCTCACTCGGCTCAGTACACATCGAATGACACGTAGACGATGTCACTTGAACACTGAGTTTAATTCAATGGTGCCAAGAAAGTATGACAGTCGCTGTAAAGGCATGGGTAGAACCACGCAGCTCGCTTCGACTGTGACGTCACCAGCATCGTCCACACAGCTCGCTTCAAGTCCGACTATCGTCTGTGACGTCACCACCACCTACTGAGATGAGAGGCAGTCAGTGCAGTTTTCGGCAGAACAATAGTGAGATTTAGTAGGACTTCGTAAGGAGGACTTCGTTGAGCAGCGTAACCCATTTACATGTAAATTAGGCTCACACGGCAGAGGCCGCGAGCTGCTAACGCGCTCATCTCTTCCCTAATTCTCTTTCTCTCCCGCTGAGTACAAGTCGTCTTCTTCAGTTGCTGCTTCATTCGCCTGGATACTGTCTAAGTATCCTCCTGGACTCGGAAACATGAACAGCTTTTCTGACGATGAAAGGATAGGCAGGGTCGGAATGTTTTCCTAACTCTCGCTGTACCACGAACTGAATACGGGACGAGCCCTACAGACCCGATAGCGCCACCGCTATCAGCAAAACCCGCTATAAAAACAGGAGAATCGGTCGGGATGTTTTGCAGCGGACCTGAACCAATTTCTCCTTGCATCTGCTGCAGATTGAGAAATGCGCGGCATCCCCCCTGCCCCCCACCCCCTTCGTCATTGACTCAGCTAAGAAACTTAGAGCGGCTCTTCACAAACTGGCAAAGTGTTTTTGGCGTGTCTGCTTTCATGTGCAGTGTCCACATTACCGAGAGTATGATGAAAATTTCATTTTCGACCGACATGAATGTAGGGACAGAAAAACAAGAAAGAAATACACGTGTCGCAGTGCGCCGGCGGCCACGGCTGTTCAAACTCCCGACTCGGAGTGACAACAACAACACTCATACGCAAACAACTGAAACTTTGCGGTTAGTAAGGTAACTAACTTGTCCGGCACTCTGACGAAACTTACTAGTCGCTCATTCGCACCGACAGGACACACACACACACACACACACACACACACTGCGTGTGACAAGTCGGCCGTTATCCGTCAGACAATGTCTACGATTACTGCGGGCGCTTTCAGTTCCAAAGAGAGAGAGAGAGGGTCAGTGGGTGGGGGGTTTAACGTCCTTTTCCACAACATCAGTACGGGTGATATCAAAGACGGGGCAACGATGAAAAAGCCAGCACAAATATTTGGCCCCAGCCGGGATACGAACTCACGACCCGAACATTGAGAGTCCAACGCTGTACCATTCGGCCCACAGAGAGAGAGGAAATGAAAACTTTACTTCAGCTACAACCGACGCCGGCTGAGGTCATTGACGCAAAACAGTCACTTTTCATACCTGCCCTTGCTAACACCACTAAAAAAAAAAGAAAAAAAAAGTACTACAACATTTTTTTAAAAAGTGTCCAAAAACGAAGAAGCCAAGGTAAGTAAAGAACTAGAACAAAAAAACAACAAACATAAACCAAATTAAATGAGAGAGAGAGAGAGATGTGGGGTGGGGGTGGAAGGCGCTACTCCGGCCGGTATCTCGACACTGATTTCCCCTCTCTCCTTATCTCTTCCCTTAAGAAAGGCATCATACATTTGACAGCGTCGGTTTTAAGCAGCGCTGGAGAAGCTTTACCTCAAATCTGCCTCTATGATAAAAAAAAAACCCGACAAGCTGAAAAATATGTGCTCATGATAAAGACATGTTTTCTAAGACAGCAAGTGTGTTTTCGTAATCTTTTCCCCCCTGAAAGACCGGCTGCGAAAGGTTCGGTTACGAACACGATGGAAGCAGCCGAGGAGCATTCCAAGGAGTTTACACCTGGCCTGCCATGCTTACAGCCAGAGCTGCGTGGTTTGCACGTGAAACCCGGAAGGTGCCAACCCATACCGGCAGTCTCAGCAGGCTACAGACAATGTTTTGGCATCTGCAATAAAGAATCAGTGGGGCCGAAGGTTGCTCGAGGTATATCGGGACAAAACGTTTCGATGAAAGCTTCATCATCGCTTCAGTGTGTTCTCGTCCTAGGCAACACTTGAAATGTGTAATCAGTATTGTGTAACCCCCCCCCCCCCCATCCCCCCGGCTCTTGCTTAGCTAAACTACGGCGGGACGTGATGATGGGCCACCTTTCTTCACAACCTGTTGATTATCCTCCCTTGCGATAACGAGATACGCCAGGTGGACGAACAGAAAATCGGTGGTAGCACTTTGAACAACTGCCGGAATGGACCGGGAGACCCAGGTAGTTCAAGTCCCAGCCGAGGCAAGCGGGATTTTTCCTACATAGGTCGGCTCCTTCCACAGACCTAAAAATTTAGGTCTGTGGCTCCTTCCCAGAGCGAGTGCACTGTGGGCCCAATGGGGAGGCTGTCGCCACACAGCCGAGACTCACCCATTTCACGGGTGCGATTTCGTGGGTGCCGGCTTCGCTTGTTACGACACATCTCACGATGTGGATGATTACACGGCCGGCACCGCAGACTGATGTCAGTCGTAGTTGAAGTCCCGGCCCTGGTTAACTGAGGGGTTTTCATGACAGGAAGCGTGGAGTGCGCCCCTGTCACACAGCCTCAAACCACATGGACAGCCATCTCGTCACCATCCAGGCTCCTCCTCATCATCATGCACAATAAAACACTGTCCCAGCTTCCAAGCCCGGCCTCCGTGGATTCCACCCATGGCCTGGAAGTAATACCACTGGAGCAGGCGAAATGATGGGGCAGCGCAAAAACAATTTAAAAACTGAAAAAGTCGGTCCTGACCAATAACTATCCTTGCAGATTCCATCTCCGAGTCAGCCGACGTTCCTTATTCCTATTTTTTTTTGGTCAGACATTTGGTGGCTGCCAGCTTGTATAGAAGTGCCGGGAAATAGCTGCTGCGTTTCTACTGGAACTGAAACAGGCGACCTACGTGGCAATGAGGAGAAGCACTTCAGTCGTGCCAAAAAGAGCAATCAATTCGTAGGCAGAATAAATTTCAGTCTTCAGACCAGATACCCCCCCCCCCCCCCCTTCCGCTGTTCCCGGCAGTAGGTTTCCTACAAACGGGAAGGTTACTGACTACTTTACTGCACTTAGCCGACTTCGAGATTTATTACAGTATCCTTCACCTCACAGCCATTCAGTCTTAGCGACCCGCAACAGGTAGTGCAGTGCGTTTGGCAATGCTGGGAAATAACCCAATAATTAATCAGGGGAAAACGGTGGAGAAGAGATGAACCATGCGCCCCTCACCCCGCCACTAATTGTTTCTGGCTGCTCTTACCGTGCTTAATCAAATTCTGGCCGACCCGAGCCTCAACAAGGGCCGGGAGACACCCAAGACGCCTGTCGGAAGCAATTGCCAAGCAAAGGAGAAGCTCTTGAAAGGCATTCCACCGCAGTCTTTGTGTCCGTATGTTCTTTGCTCACGAGTGCATGACAAATTGCTGGAAGCAGGCAGCCTGCACCCACCGCTTGTAACACCCAGACCCTGTAGTTTCACAGCAGTTGCAATTGTGTGGGTGTGATCGTGTTAAAGTTACACCAATTTAAAAGCTATCTCAAATCTTACTACCACTGATAACTTAATAATAACTTGTCAAGATGTGCATGCCATAAATCGGCACTGTGACATATGAAACAATTCGTTGCGACAGCTGTGAGGTATTATGTAGCCATTACTGCACGGGCCTTTCGTGGGGTTAGAGCTGTGTTGCTGGAGTGTTCTCAGCCACACATCGACAAAAAATATACGTGGTCTAGTGGTTAAGAGACTTGTCACCAATGCGAGAGGTGGGGGGTTCGAGTCCCACTCGGGACAAAGAATTTTTCCTTCTCGTATGTGGCACCGTTCATTCGGGCCGATCGTCGGGGGTTCTCTCCGGGTACTCCGGCTTCCTCCCCCTCTGCTTTGGAAATATTCAGCCCACCAAATTTGAAAAATAAATGTAATTCTAAATTCCGAAATTTAAATAGCTGAGCTGACCCTTCGCACCACGTGATTGTAATATGTTTATGTCCAGTGTGTGGGAGAATGCGTGTGATTCACGTGAGCGTGCGTGTTGGGTTCAGTTCGCGGCGCTTTGAGCCGATTCGTGAAATTGGGTAAAGCGCCTATACAATACTCATTATAATTATACACCCAATAACTTGCTAACAAGCAATGGAAAAGGTCTCCACATGCATCACGGGCTTACAACAGTTTTCTTAACTCATTTATGCCCAGCGTCCCAGTTTCAAGTTAAAACAGTCTACAAGACAGCATATGTTTTTAAAAACTACTCATCTTGCAAGGTGAAGAACATCGGGAATTAATTTTGTTCTTTGTTTCGGATTATATAGTGTTTTGTGATATCAAGCGGTTCTACTATGCTTGGTAGAGCTGTAGAGGCAGACAGCACCTCAACTCCCCAACATAACGTTGGCACAGATGGGTTCATTAGCCGAAAGAAACACAAAAATATCACAGCAGACTACAACACGACATCAGTGCTGCAAATTGTACTGACACCGTCTCTAAACAACCGCCTTTCTTTCCGCTTATTTATCGACTCTTTCAGTTTACCTCTTTTTTTCTCTCTTTTTTAATACATTCGTACGTTTCAGGTCTGCAAGCTATTCCTCTGTACATAATAATGAACAGTCATGTCGTGGTGCTTTACGCCCTCCGCCATTCTGGGAGTGATAGGAGGCAGGCTGTAAGTGTGTAGCCGAGTGGTCCGTACCCGCTCGGCCACTATTTCGGTCTCTGGCCCCACTACCCCTTTGCTATCCGGTCAGCGCTGTAAGCTAGCCACGAGCCGCGTGGCCAGTCGATGAGTCAGGCAAGCACGCAGTGTTGCGTAACCGCGGTGGCGCGTGTGTCGATTAGTTGTGTTTGTTTGTGTCTGTTCAACGTCAATTATCTCCATAGTCCCTTCACTTAGAGTACTTTTCACGCTCTTTTCAATGCAGTTTGTTTGAAGTTTGTAGCTGTTGTATTACGCCCGCTATTGTTAGTTTTCTGTGTGTAAACAAACACAGATTTCGCTGCTACCCGAGCATCTAGCCCTTGTTTCTGCTGCGAGCGGCCGTTGCTTTCTTTGCGGCTCGCGCTGGGCGCATAAGTAGCCGCGAGCTACGCCTCACTACACAGTCGCCAGCCAGCCCTGCCGCGAGTCACTGCACGGATTGTCGCTCCCACGCGCTCTGCCATTTGTTGCTGTTTTCCTGTTGCAATAAAACTCATGTCATAGCGACCGCTGTGTTTGCCTCCCTGCCTGCATACTCCACTCAACACCATCACAAGTGTAATGAATACGTGCAGTGTTATTTTGAAGTAACGCTCTTAATACAAACAGGTCAATGGCTAGACCATCTTGAGTGGCTTGAAATAGCTGGCCCTCAACGCTTTAGACTGAGCAACCAGGAGTACTCCTTACCTAACTGATAACGCCACTTCTGGGCCCAAACGAACTTGTACATGACAGCGTCAGCTCAGTGCCTAACTTTCATCTGCTAACGAAGTGTCAATGTGTCATATCGAAATGCGGTAGCCGAGCAGATTATCAGCTCAAACTATGGAAATATGCCATCTTCCTTGTTAGCCAATCAGCCTGAAAATAGATTTTACTGAAAGAAAGCAGAGAGAAAAGTCAGCATTCTCATACAGAAGAAGAGACAAAAGACTTGGGTTACCGTGGACACAATCAGATGAAGAATATCCTGATTATTGGCAGACATGAACCTGATGCTGAGATGAGGTGCTATACTTATCAACAAAAACTAAAAAATGTATACCACTTCTTTGAGAAGGTGATGGACAGTGTGTGTGTGTGTGTGTGTGTGTGTGTGTGTGTGTGTGTGTGTGTGTGTGTGTGTGTGTGTGTGTGTGTGTGTGTTGAAAGAGAGAGAGAGAGAGAGTGCATCATGTTAACACTATTCAGTGGTCACTGTAGTATAGTTTCGGCGATATTATACACAGCATTAGATGTCAAGCAACTTGACATGATACTGATGTGGATTTCAAGCAAACGTCCCTGCTAACAAGTCACATGACTAAAATCATGCCTATGAATTAGAGTAAAAACTTCAACCCCCCTCCCCCTCCCCCCCCCCCCCCCCCGAAAGAAAAATATTGATAGTTTGTCTTTCAAAGCGTTTTTAAGTTGTTTCTCTATAGAGAAACAACTTTATGAGACGGGGCAGATTTTGCTACGCGCAGCAAGTTTCAGTGATACAAAACAAGACTGTGACGTTTCTCCACACAATACTTACTTTCAAGCACACAGTGACGTAACGAAATCTGCGTCATAGACACCTTACGTGCACACTTTGCTGCTGCGTTCTTTTTGGCGGGAATGACGTGTGTGTGTGTGTGTGTGTGTGTGTGTGTGTGTGTGTGTGTGTGTGTGTGTGTGTGTGTGTGTGTGTGTGTGTGTGTGTGTGTGGACGGATGTAATGATGGCTATCTGATAATCTCCTAAACCACCTCGTTGGAGGCCTTTTTACTTTGAGATAAAATGGGAATTCACCTTCTCCAGACCTATTTTTCACGATTTTTAGCCTACTGCATTTTCAAAAGAGTTATCGCCGATTAAAAAAAATCGGTCATGTTACGAATTTTTTCGAAAAAAATGTTCAAATGGCTTCATTTTCTGAAATTGGGAAGATCATCCAATTATACTGCCTCTTTTCGTAGCACAGCTATGTAGCTCTGACAGGTTTTGTGTAAGAAAAATATTTCCGAGGTAGGGGTGGTTTGCATATAAGGCCAAATATCTATGAAAAGACTCCTTCAAATTACTCATCATTCCGGTATTTTTGTCACTTGTGACAACTGCACATATGACATGAACTGCTGCACTATTATAGCTTTAGTATTAAAAATAGCAGAGCTTTTAGATAAACACATTTTTCACGTTTCTGCGAGAAGCGCCGGTCAAAAAAGTTCCAATTTTGCAATTTCGTAAGTACAAACCAAGGCACTTAAGTCCACGTTTCATCAGCTCTCTAGATCTTCCAGATTTTATGTCAAAATTAATTCAGTCACGGAAGTCACAAAAGCAACAAGGAAATCACAAGATATGTAGAAGTATCATCTGTCAGACGAGCAGCGTGAGGCTGACGTCAAATGTTTGGTTCACAGACAAAATCTGCAAGTATCGCCACTGCTTCCGACATTTCATCAGCCCTCTAGATCTTCCAGATTTCATGTGAAAAATAATTCAGTCGGAGAAGTCACAAAGCCAACAGGGAAATCACAAGACGTAAACAAGCATCCTCAGACGATCTCAGTGCTAGAGGCTGACGTCGAAAGTTTACTTCACGGAATTGACGTCATCTCTCAGGCTCTCTCTCTCTGTATGACGACCTGCCTGAGGCTGACGTCAAATGTTTAGATCACGGAACTGACCTCTCTCTCTCTCTCTCTCTGGGGAGCCAGGGTGGCCGAATGGTAGAGCGTTGGACTTTCAATGCTTGGGCCGAGAGTTCGAATCCTGGCCGCTGGGGCCAAATATTTGTGCTGGCCTTTTTCTCGTTGCCCCGTCTTTGATATCACCCTTATGTGGGGGAAAAGGACGTTAAACTCCTAAACACCCACCCACCCACCCTCTCTCTCTCTCCCTCCCTTCTTCCCCCACCCGGCCCCACCCCCAGTCACGTGGCTAATCGGTCGAGGTCGTAGAGGATCTAGTGTCATTGGTAAAACTTGGAGAGGGGAGAACCGGCAACAATAACAACAAAGACAAAATAAAATAAAATGAAGTTTGGAGAAACAACTTTGTAGGACGGGGCCGTTCCTCCTTGTTCTTTAGTAAGCTGCACTGTTCACAAAAGGGGGGGGGGGACCTTCTTCCTTGTTGTTATTTATTATTATTTTTATTATTTTTATTTATTTTATTTTATTTTTGGGGTGGGGTGGGGTGGGAGGGGTGGGGGGTGGGTTCAAACGAAACTGACGTGGTCAATAGTTTCGGCTCATACGAGGTTTCGAAAGTCTACGCTGTACTCAGTATGTCCGGCGCTTGTGACACTGTGCGCAGCACACCATACCGCCAAAACTATATTTTACAGTGCATATCATATCGCCAAAATCGCCATTACCACATCGCTAATCGCTAATCAATACCAGAACTGTAGTTACAATGACTATTACAGCGCTAATACTGGCCTGATATCCAGCTTGCACATCAGTTTCCAGTCTTCCTGACAGATCTTACTGACAAATGTCGAAACTGAAACTGTCCAACAGACAGAAACGTCAGTCAAGTTTTCAGTTTCTGGTACTGAAAACAATGCGTCAGAACGTCACTGAGTTGGGCTGCACACCCTTTCAGTGTCTCCCGAAACAATGCATTCCCAGACAGACTCTCATGGGTATTTGACAGCTAACACACATACACATGAACAGTGCACGAGAACAGGATACTCACCACCTGTCACCAATCCCCTGCAACACTCAGCCAACGTTGGTCGCACCTACAACGGTGCGTCCTCATGTTCATCCGCCACACCGCCTCTCGGCCCATGCATCTGCAAACACACACACACACACAGAGGCAGCGCGATGTTAACCGTTTCACGGTTTTGCTTCTTGCCAGCACTTAAAATGTCTCCATATCACTTATCAGTCAGCACATCTTTTAGCCAAAGGCATTTCTCAGACCCAACTGACTTCCAGAGCATCACCACCCCATCAAAGAGTGCAGACTAAGTTGGGCGCTCTTCTGGGGCTACAAAACCCGGCGGTTTGTGTGAGGTGTGGGGCTAAACAGAACTGAGCAGTGTGCAACTCACACGATGCCAAGCAGTAGTAGTAGTAGGACCAAAGATTCATGGGGCTGGCACTATCAGCCACTATCGCTTGTGGCCCCTTCCCTCTATACTGTCTACACCCTCTACCTGCTTGAAATCCACATATTTACAAGGATGCAGTACAAGACATGACATGGGGCTTGGCGGTCCGGCCCTAGTGGTTTGGGCATCTGCCCGGCCGCTGCGTATCCTGAGCCGGCCTGTCTCGGGTGTTTCTGTGTCTCCGTTGGCTGATGTCACGATACCGAGACAGCTTTGATAAACTGAGAGAGAAACGGGGGGGGGGGGGGGGGGGGGGGTTGGCCGATCGCGCGGCCCGGGGGGCCACCGGCGATGGCATGGAAGCAAAACTACCCCAGACACTCAGTGAAGTAAAACGTAAGATACAAAGAGCGGCCCACACTCTCAGAGAGAGGAAACTCCGTGCATTGTGTGAAGAAAATGGCTGGGTCCACCTCCCGGGTGGCCAAAACCACGTGCCACTTTTCCCGCGCAGGCACTCTGCAATCATCTGCAGAATACGCACACACATGGAGTAACGACCTCTGCCAGTGTGGGCAGCCCCCAGACGTCCGCCACATTGTAAACGGTTGTGATGGCCTGCCCGCCAGCCTCCAGCCGGTCTGGGACCTGAGAGACAGATACTCACTGAAGACGGTTGACTTCCTCAGGCCACACCAAGCCCTAGGTGATAGGCCAGTGAGAACCCTGACCGACGCGATCGTCAGATCAGATCTGACAAAATGGTTTTAAAACAAAAAAGCGAGGGGACACCCCAGTGATAATCTAAAAGGCAAAATTACGGATGACAGAACAGACTGAGGCACTGAAAAAACAAACCCAGACCAGGCATCTGAAAGCCAAGCAGAGATCCGGCGTTGCCCAAAGCTAAGCAAAACAGCCCTCACACACCCCAAAGACACTCGCCTAGCCAAGCAGCCAAAGACACACGCCAGGAACAACTTGTCCTTAAGGGCCAAAAGCCATAGGACGTAAAGCATGCTAATGATGATGATGATGATGGGGGGGGGGGGGGGAGGCGGTCCACGCGCTCACTCAGTTGTCAGTGCAGTGAACGGAAAGTGGTGACCCGAAAAAACAACCCCCCCAAAAAAAACCAAACAAACAAACAAAAAAACTCATACGGGGGGGGGGGGGGGGGGTGGAAGGCGGTCCACGCGCTCACTCAGTTGTCAGTGCAGTGAACGGAAAGTGGTGACCCGAAAAAACAACAACCAAAAAAAACCCAAAAAACAAACAAACAGAAAAACTACAGTTTTCGGCGTGTGCTGTGCGACACGTGAGTATCGACAGTGGCCGTGGCACTAGATCCACTATCACTGTCTGCGTATTGGATCAGTGGCCCTTTGCGTATGAATTAAACATGTATAATACAGGGACGACCGTAAAATCATTATGCATCTGTGTGTAAATTTCATCTGATTCCCCAGTGACGACACCTGTTACCACGGTAAAAGCTAGCAAACACTGAATACACGCGACACGGCGAGCTGGAATATGTCAGTTTTAGATGGATCCGGCGGTCAGTCTTAAAGACTGAACATTGAGAAATGTCACAATGGACTACGGGTAAACAACGTCAACCACGTTAACGACGGCAAACTGCGACGTTGTCAACCAACCGTTGTGAAATGCTCAGCTACTCAACCCTTTCAGCCTGGGCCGGCTTTGCAATAATTCGGTTTCAGGACGCATTTCTACCATGGACTCGAATCCTTGTTCTACGTGGGCCGTCACTGATCTGGAAAACTGGCTGAACCGTGTACCAAATCCACGGCGCTTACGCCCTATTTCCGTATGAACATTGGTTTCTCCAACGATTCCTTTCACTCAAACTTTACTGGGTCCTGTATGGCCTGTTGGCAGGAATGAAAAAGATAGGGCCAAACTTTAAGAGGTAAGGGCAGACACCTTAGAGCTTAGCTAGTTTGCTGTAAGGTTGTTTGTTGTTGTTTTTGTTGTCTCAAAAACATCCTCGCTTGTATGCCTCTGTGCCAGCCTAATCATGTGGTGCCCGTAGACAGGCCAAGCCACACCAACTTGAAGAATAAATGAAATATGACTACGACTACGAGAACCTGATTTTATTTCGTACAGTGAAAAATTAGTTTTTTGCAGGAAGGTGCATGACAACAGACATGTGTGTGTGTGTATGTGTGTGTGTGTGTGTGTGTGTGTGTGTGTGTGTGTGTGTGTGATGAACGAAAATTAAACTTCACCAACATCTCCAAATGAAAAACTAAAAAGCAGCAAAAACCAGTGTTTAAAAGTAGCCAGAGGGCTGAGTGAAAATAATCCTTTTCCAGCATGCACCTCCTCCTCCATCCCCCTCCAAACACACACACACACACACACACACACACACACACACACACACACACACACACACACACACACACACTCTTTTGAATACGCACAAAATCCAATTGAAACGGGGGACAGTAGCATGGGAAATAGATACCCACAAGCACAGCTACACCGACATTCAACCTCATAAGCATGCTGAGGTTGGTCAATTAATCAGAAGAAGCGGACAGACACATGCAGCTGATCAGCTGAGGGCCATTTAGGTACTTGCCACGTTGCAGCTTAATTTCAGTTGCTTCACACAAAGAGAGATTTGCAGTATTCATAACACATGACACCGAATAGTCTTGAATCTTACTGTTCAACGGGCAAATTCCGCCTTTGCTAAGCCAACTGATGTTTCGCAACCGTTTCACTCGTGAATGCGCATGTATGCTTGAAATACTAGGGTCCTACTAAAACATGCCCGGGACTGCCCGGGACCTATCCGGATGCCTGCCCGGGTCCCTGCCCGGTACCCCTGCTCGGGAGGTACTTTTGGGGCTGAGGTATTTTAAAAAAAAATGGATCTGGCCTTGGTTACATAATTTATGGCTGTATTTACCATCTCACTATACCTAAACTTGTGTGTGTGTGTGTGTGTGTGTGTGTGTGTGTGTGTGTGTGTGTGTGTGTGTCACAGTGTGTGTGTGTCTGTCACAGTGTGTGTGTGTCTGTCACAGTGTGTGTGTGTGTGTGTGTGTGTGTGTGTGTGTGTGTGTGTGTGTTGTGTGTGACTGATGGTATGTGTGTGTGTGTGAGACTGATGGGGTGTGTGTGTGTGTGTGTGTGTGTGTGTGTGTGTGTGTGTGTGTGTGTGTGTGTGTGTGTGTGTGTGTGTGTGCGCGCGCGCGTTATACGTAAAAATGTAAATGTGTTGCCTATAGTTTGAAATCAGTTGCCTGATTTGTGAACTGAATAGACACTGAAGTGAGGCAGCTTTGCGTAATATGCAAACTAGGTGGTACATACATTGCTTATCACGCGAATTGATTTTGAAAAGATATCTATATATAATGAATTAGGTAAAAGTAGTAGTTCCCAATTTTGTCAAACTGAAGACTAAAAAAAAAAAAAGGGCACTGGTTCACAGAGCACCAAAACATTTTCCAAAACCTGATCTTTTGTTTACAACTGAGAATGGAGGAAGTGGGTGGTAGGGGCGGTGTTGGGGAGGGGCGGGATGCGGGGGTTGGAGGAGGGGAAAGGCAGACACCTTACGGTGACATGGATGCTTTGTTGTGGTATTTGTACAGGACACACCAAAGCATCTAAATGAAAAGGTAAGCGAAGCACACACACACACACACACACACACACACACACACACACACACACAGAAGGTGATCAGTGATCAGTGATGAAGCTTTCGTAATACTGAAACAAAACTGAGACACACGCACGCCGCACGAACCGTCGGGGCCAACGGAGTCGCACGGTGCACACAGCACACTCAAACAACCAAACCTACACAAACACTCACATAATAAGAAAATAACACATTATAAGAAGACAACAACACGTTTGAAAATATAATCCAAAAGAAATCTACCAATGAGCCTCAATGACCACAGTGGACTGGCAATACCGTGCTGACTGAACACTGAGGGGCGGAGTACATACACACATGTATATATGTATATATACAGTCGAACACGCTTAAGTCGAATTCGCAGGGGAAATGGATTTTTGTTCGACGTATCCGAAGTTTGACTTATCCGTGACGACGGATAAGGTCGAATTTCGACTCTAGCTTCGAGTTAAGCGAGTTGCACCTTTTCACCCCTTGATTCGATTTGGAAACTGAAATTTACTTTCCCTGGTCAACATAAACTTACTGCTGCTGCGTTGGTAAAGTTCGTCCCCTTGTGTCATTTGCACCTGCTGTATGGTCCTGTGGCTAGCAAGAGTAGTGTTTTTACTGATTTTAAACCCTTAATAAATAAGTACATAGTAGATCAATGGCAAGCCCAGTGGGATACTCTTGATAACAATAAACTCCACAGTATAGTTCCCAAACTTCGGGAAATCATTCCCCGGTGTAAGACTAACCGTCGGGAAGAGGTGGTCCTGGCCCGTCTCCATATTGGGCACGCATATTATACCCCCTCGCACTTGCTGAAAGGTGAAGAGAGTCCTTTCTGTTTTGGCTGCGATGAGCCAGATACCATTAAACATATTTTGATTTCTTGTGCAGACCTCACGGAGGTTCGACAGAAGTATTTCACTGCCGAATCAATGGAGCTCTTGTTCCGAAATGTCCCTCCAGACAAGATTTTTGGCTTCCTTCGGGAAGTCAATTTGTTTCATAAAATCTGATTAAATAACTAAATAAACTTCATAAAATCTGAACATTGTGTTTGTACTTATTCATGTACAAGACCCATGCTTGACGTTTTGAACTTGTGGTAACCCAAGACTGGTAGAATCACATTTAACCTATAAATTTTTAGCCTATATTTACTTGTTGTTTTAATCCAGCTTTTTACCTTTTAACGAAGGGGCCTTCAAACCTGTGGCTGCCGCGAATTAGTCTTTGTCGCTGACGCGGCGTTAAGCCTTAAAATACTCACTCACTCACTTGCACCTGCTGTAAATGCACTGCGACCGTCTGAACAACATAGCGATTGCACCATCAGTTACCACAAGGTAACCCCAACCCTAAATCTAACCCTAAATCGATATAAGCAGGCGAACTCTACTAAACGAGTGTGGATGCGTTTGAATAGTTTGCCCAGTACGGCCCAGGGGTGCGAACTATACTGAGCCTTACTGCTAGGATTTGTTATATTCAATACGCTCGTGTAAGCTGCCATGTCATCGAATCTCCGTAGCTATTTTGTTGACTTTGAGTTCACTTTCAGTTCAGAGTATTGGCTTGGTCTTACCATAGTCACACATGCAATGCAGAGGAATTAGAAAGCCAAGTTCTTCTGAAAGCTGTCTGGCACCAAACGGTGATACGTTTCCAGCTTATGTTTTTTTCTTCTTTTCTAGTTTCACTGACTCTTATTCTGCTTGTAAGATCAGCAGCGTCATCTGTGCGTGTGTGTGTGTGTGTGTGTGCGCGCGCGCGCGTTCGCAGTCATATGATCGCATGTGCTCAATAAATTCTAGTGCAACGTCATAATTATAAACACACGCAGTCAAATAGCAGCAAGATCCAACTCTAACGGCACCAACCGGCAAACTCTCTCTTTCTCTCTCACACACACACACACACACACACATTTCACACACCAGGAATAACTCAATGCTTACCCTCCGAAACCGACGGCAAATCACCTTCTTAACACTGGCGACAGAAAACCTCACAGATCAGGGGCACAGGGTCAGATCTCACGCATCTCTCAGATCTGTTCTTGCACGTGTTTCTCGCCAATTTCGTGTTCTACCACCCAAGATAACCAGCCCTATGGCCCGCAGGACACATAACACTGTCAACCTGTGCTTGCACGGAAAATGTTAAATCTCTGCGCAAGCCGTGTTTTGGCGCTGATGCATCAGAAGGACAAAAAGAAATTCCCGTGCCAGCGACTGGCACGACTTATCCGAGGCTAAAATTGCAGATTCCGTTTGACATAACCGAGTTTTGACTTATCCGTTTTTGAGTACTCGTTCGACTTATCCGTGGAAAATTTAGTCATACAAAGAGCAAGTTTTGCCGGGAAAAACTTTTTGCTTCGACGTATCCGAAGTTCGACTTGAGCGTGTTTGACTTAAGCGTATGGGTCTGTATATATTTTTAAAAAAATAAAAAATCTTGACACGTGAGATGGAAAATGTGTGAAACAAAAGCTAAGTAAAGAAATAAAGTCGTCAATTAAGGCCACATCCACTTTCTTTCATTATGCCAGTCTCGTAACCCTCGGACAGGGCCCCAGACAGGGCCCCGGACAGGGCCCCAGACAGGGCCCCGGGCAGGTCCCGGACAGTCCCGGGCAGGTTTTCGTAGGACCGAAATACTAACCTTGATGAGAAGTACAGGTCTTACTACTATACAATGTTGTTAAATGTTTACACTTTGCATGAGCAATCGAACAATCAAATGCTACGACTTTTCTTACACTACTGGGACGCTCAGTGTGGTCGTTGCAGCATTGAGTATGCTTCTGTTGGCTCAGTGCCAGCATTACAGACGCTTCATTGTTCAGGTGTCTACGTGGCGTGATGACAGAACCACAAAAACAGCTCACAGTCACAATGATCTGTGAGCATAAAACTGGTATCATTAGCCCCCTTTAAAAGACAGGGGAAAAAAGAAAACCTTAACCCTGGTGGTGCGGAGAATGGAATATTCCAGACTACATCTACCTCTATGGCCTTTTCAGCATAATTCAGCGAGACCAGGGTTAATGGCCTATCTAGCTCACAAATCCTTCTCAGCTGTTTTGGTGGTAAGAATTCTGAAATATTTTAAGTTGCTGCACGACAGTTGATTTTTTTCCCATTTAATGTACATGTATAGAGCTTTCCCAATTTGGTGCCCTAAACTGGCTAAAGTATAAAAAATACACCACACTTATTTGTTGATTTTGACTGAAAAGCTGTTCTAATGAGCTGTTTTTTTCGGTTGAAATCAACAAACATGTGTGGTGTATTTTTCGTAATTGGGGGCACCGAATTGAGAAAATTATTTATACCATGTCTATACTTAGGTTTCTCTGATTTGAAAGCTGACATCGACAATGCAAAATGCAGCATGCGGCATCTCTGACTGAGGTGCTTTATTTGGCTTTGTCCATAGGCTTGGAGAATCATGCGTCACATAGTGACGTAAATCCTTTAGCCAGAACAAGCTGCTGGAACACTGATAGGGGTAGTGCATGTGCAACTGAGGTACATCCATAAATCACATGATTTTTATGGGTACGATGGTAAGCCACACGTGGTGAATTATGGATTTTAAACCATGACTGTAATAGTGGTAGAGCGGTATAAAGATAATAAAGATGAATAAATTACGGCACGTTAAAGAGTCACTGAAGTGAATTGATGGTTCGATCATGCTGTGCCAGCCAGGTTCAAACCCATCGGGATTTCAACTGATTTTAGGTGGCTACCCTGGCCCCTGGTGGGCTATCCTAACTCGGCAGTCCAGCTGAATACCATTCAACCCAGATAGGCGGGCCACATTTGATTTAACCTTGACTGTGACAGACAAGTACAGGGGCGTAGGAACCACGGGGGGGCCCTGGGGGCCCAGGCCCCCATTCGATTTTTGGAAGGGGGGGGGGCGGGCCCGAATATCTTTGGGCTCCCCCTTGCTTTTGATAAGAGGAGAGGGGGCCCACCCGCAGTGGTGGGGCCCCCCTGCTCTGCTGTCGCAGGACACAATCCTTGGCAGTCAACACACACACACACACACAAACACACACACACACAAAACCTCTCCCCCCCCCCTCCCCTTCTTCACCCCGGCCTTATGGCTCACCCGACTTAGTGGGCCCCCCTTCCTCTCAGCATCTTCCTACGCGCCTGAAGTACTCAAACAGACCAAGCTGACACTGCCAGAGAACGACTGAGTTGGTACCAGGAATAAGAACCCAAATCTTACGTTGTTTTCGTAGTCAGCTGCACCCTTTGTCGAGGCGTGGCCGAATTTTCCCTGCATGTACACTGCTACAAACACCACTGTCGGCTAAAACTTCAAAAGCTTGACTGAGGCCATTACAGGACAGTATCTTAGATAAACAAACAAGAAAGTCTTCACCAGCTTGAATCTTTCACTTTTGGGTAACGCGAAACTTACCATTCAGCGCCAGCATCTCCATCCCCTGTACCGGAACAATTGGGCAATTGATTCAGGAACGGCAACTCCAACAGACTGGAGCAGACGACACGGCGCGCTCGCAGGGGGAAACGGGAAGACATCATGGCAACTTTTTGCTGCAGACGGGCTTTTCGGCAGTACCATTGTTTCAGCTGTACCATTGCACCAAGGCACTGTTTCCTTTGACTGCATAAGTGGATCTGTTTGTGTAACAGGCCCATCACAGTCAAATCAGAGCCGGCTCCGTCCCCAGTCTGTCGTATCGGACTGAAGGGTGTTCAGGTGGACTCAGTGGTCGCCTGTTCCCCGAGAGGAAAGCAGCCCCTTCCCCCTCAATAACCGGCCCGTTAGGGCCGTCTCCAATCACACTTACGACGGGGATGTTCAAGCCTAGCTTACCTGCTTACCTACTGAGGAAACAAAAAATACATCGGAAAGTCCGCATATGTGTGCAGTGTGTGTGCGTGTCTGTGTGTGTGTGTGTGTGTGTGTGTGTGTGAGAGAGAGAGAGATTCTGTGCATGTACTTTGTTCTCAGTGCCAGTGTCGGATGCATTTCCTCAGTTCTAAGGCTGTAATGGTTCGACTGAAATCCAGGATAACAGCTAGCAGATGGCTTAATTGCTGCCTTCATCTGGGAATTGCATTCGGAGATTTAGAGTCAGAAATGCACCTAACTGGTCAATATTCCACCTCAAACAAACACAGTGAATATATAAATATTTCATTTAAGTACATGATTAGTGTACCTTCTCAGTCAGGATAGTGGGATATATTACAAAGATAGATTGATGTAAAAAAGAAACAGACATTTATTGCAGGGGAAACACACACACACACACACACACCAACACACTCCACTCCATGTACATGTGTGCACTACAATCTGCTTTCTGAAGGACCTGGCCAATAAATCTATTCATGAATGTTTTATGGTGCAGACTGACAAGCATGATATGCACTTGTTTGGGAGAAAGGGGTTCAAAAGAAGAAATGCCCTGAGGCGTGAAAGCCAAGCCAGCTACAGCTTAATGAGAAACCCATCCTTCTCTCCATGTGTTTGTTAACTACAAAGTTCCGACAGCTGCGGACAAGCTTCCACAATGCTTGCTCCAGGGTAACAACATCCCAGCAAAGGGAGTCTGATTATATCTCATTCTGACACTGAAAAGGTTTTAGCCCCTCCTTCAGTGTTAACATCATGAACCAGGCAAGAGGAAAAGTATGCTTTGTGTCAAATTGTTCTTGAAACTAGCTCCATTTTCATTGCTTTGCTGATGTATGGTCAGAGACGTTTCGCTCCCAGACTACTGACAAGAAGGACAACAGTAGCCATGAACCAGTTACTGAACTCGCACTATGTTCTTTCCTCTTCACTGTTATGGACCATACACACAGGGCTGCCACTCTTCCTGCTGTGGCAGGATTTCCTGCTTTTTGAACCTGCTGTGAAGAGCTTTCCTGATTTTTGATCTGGCTGTGAAGAGCTTTTCTTCTTTTTTCCTGCTTTCCTGCCCAAAATATCGCGAGTCTGTGTCTATCGCTGGACCGTCGGCTTTCCCGGGTAAGGTGCATTTTGCGCCCCATATTCTCTGGGGACGTTAGCACTCTCTCCACCCCCCCCCCCCCCCCCCCCCGCTTTTTCTTCTTCTTTTTTTCACTTTCTTCGGGCAAAGTCCTTTCCTGGTTTTTAAAGCGTTTTCCTGCTTCTCTGGCCAAAAACATCGCGAGTCTGTGTATATCAGCACAGCACTCGGGCAAAGTCCTTCCTTCCTTCCACTGGCTCCCTGGAGTCTGGCTTTCCTTCCATTCAGATTTTGAGGGTCAATTTTCAGGCTTTTTGTCTCTCAGAAAGTTGCAGCCCTGTACACACCACTAACGTTATCTTACCCAACTGTTACTGTTGTTCATGCAACCAGACATTGCAGGATTAATAATAATAATAATGGATATTTGTATAGCGCGTATACTCATGGAGCTCCTTAAGGGCTTACAAATAAAATCAAATAAAGTCACATAAAATCAAATAAACATAGAATGGCATGAAATTAATGCCAGGGAGAACAATAAAAAACAGCAAATGTAGCACACACACACACACACACACACAGTTCTGTCAATCCCTCTGACATGACTGCTGCTGGGCTGAGAGCAAGTGTGTTGTGACTGCAGTTTTGGAGGTGGGAACTGAATCTATATGCCTTATGTTTTTGGGAGGAGTGTTCCGAAGGGTGGGTCCTTGGTGTGAAAACGACCGCTGCCCGTATGTCTTTGTTCTGACACATAGAACTCAAAGGACAGATGAGTCTGTTGAAGACTTGTGCTGTCTGGATAGTGTACACACGAGTTAGTAAACTGCAGTGATAAGATATGCAGGGCCAGTACCAGCAATCAATCAGATAGGATAAATTTCCCACAAATCAAGTAATGGGGTAGGTGGTGAAGCATTCTATAACTCCTACACACTTCTACCAGTATCATCTACTGGGCCAGTTGTCAGGGGATCAATGTCCATCAATGCACAGTATTCACGTCAGTGTGCACACATGGTTAGATCCAGTGTGCTGCATTCTTAGCCAAGTGATGTTGATAAAAGTTCATCCTCCACTGAACATTTTTTCTCTCCTCCCCCCCCCCTCCCCATGCTTTTGCAAGAGCATACAAGCTCAAAAACTATACATTAGATAAAAGCTCTTATCATGCAGATGCACAGGTATGTATATTTACTGAAGCATATTGAAGACTTTTTGAGCAGTTGCAAGATAATTAGCCCAAAGCACCATTTGGTGTTTTTTCCCATATGGGGGTAGACATGAAAATGGGTTGATAAAATCTGTGTAGCTTGAGTGATTTAAAAAAGCACATACTGCTTCGAAGCGCACTTACCGGTAGTCTAACATCAGAATACGGCCCTGATCTGATGTTTTAAAATGATCTAGCATGGTGTTCAAACATCCTGACCATGAGCAATGATGAACACCCTTGTTTCTAATTATCTCTCTAAACTACATAATTATATCTCTAGTCAAGTTTCTGTTGTTCATAATACTCTTTGTCTCATAACGTTTGAGAAAATACATACTTCTGCACATGTACAGTCAGCAGAGGAGATTACTGCGCACTTCAAACAATAGAAAAATCTGGATGTATGTATGCTTCTGTTTGTATACATAATTCTGAGAAGTATAGAGTTAAAAACACACCTGAAAGGTAAATATTGTGTCACTTACAAAGCCAGAAACGCAGTTTGTGACTGAAGTAATAGTTCATTTGAACATTGAAACAGGCCTTTCAACTTTCTGACATGCAACTCACTTTCAGTTTCCTCCATCACTTCTACTGAAGTATGTCTTACAGTCTATAAATGGAAAAAAACAACAGGCCTGCAAGCTTTTACACGCAATCTGACCTACATTCAGATCTCTGATTTATGACTTAACACCTTACTGGTTTTAGTTCATAGATTGCATGCATTTGGGGACCACCACCGATCTGTCAAACACTTTGATATTAATATACAAGACATGCATACTGAGACTGACGTGCAAGAGTCCACACAAACTCTAACTCCAGAAGCAGGTCAATAGTAAATAAAGGTATGACCTCGACCTCTTAGCCGCGTGACTGGTGTTACAGTTACACAAACTCCAGTGATGTACACATTTTGGATGCTCTCTGCAGTCTTGCCATTACAATTCATGTGGTATCAATTGGTGTTTCACAATTCGTAATCTGTCTCCTGCAAATTCCTCTCAAATCAAGCTTGTCATCTGTTTACTACAGTCTAGAGTTTAGCCTGAAGGATCATGTACTCTCTAGTGCACATCTCTCTGCAGGGACAGCAAGCAATCTCCTCAGGTTGGAGACTGTTTGGGCTGAAGCAATTAGCATGAGCTGCACTAGATCAGTTTGATACATACATGTAATATATTGCAGGGCTCAGCTTGGCATCGTTGTGATTTTGTTAATGCAAAATAAAAATAAATAGACCAAGTTAAGCAGGTGAAGCTGCTGCAAAGCGCATGAAAAAAAAATGTCAAGGTTTCTATCTTCTTGTGTGCGAGTGTATTTTCCACCTTATATACATTATTTCATACACCAGGCAAATGCAATAACAACAGAGAAACAATTACCTTTCTTTATTGCACAAGAGAATAGTGAAAAGAGCAAGAAAGTCAGAACGAACAAAAATGCAGTACTTGATGAATTCCGTGAAGATGAAACTTAAAATGCTGCAGAAAAAATGTAATAAGACCATACATACCCCAAGATATACTGGTAACACATAAAATGCATACTATTTTCATTAACCGAAGAACATCTATTACTTCTTTTAAGCTGTATGACACAAAACTAACAAAGGACCATGAATTTTTTCACCAGATGCATTTTACCAGATTACAAACTTACTCATACTCATAAATGCAATGACGTACATGTACCAAAATTGAAGAGCAAGACTATTAAAAGGAACTCCCTTGACTCTGAATTGCAAACAAAAAAATTATTTGTGCTGAAAGGATCTTTTGGAGTCAGTCGATGATGCAGTTTAATTAACCATATAACAACAGAGGACTTGTGGCAAACCAAACCAAAGAACTTGCTCATACTGTACGACTGTCCACTTAAAAAAAAACCAAAAAACAAAAAAATCCCTCCACACAAAAAATAAATCATGGGAGTGTCCTTAAAATCATCAGCATTAGCCTTGGTTATCAGTAGACAAAGTACAGGGAAACATCCAAGAAATCAGTTATTTCAATGGACTACATCCTGTTCTCAGTAGGAAAAGATGCTAGGTTGCAACATAGCACTACTGAACAAGCTCATTACACATGATCTACCCAGCAAACCGTGTGTAGACAATACAGACACTTTCCTCAAAACAGCACAAATGCTTGCTGATGTACACGGTGAATGTAGTACTGTACTGTCTCACATATGAAGAATAACACTTACTTTTGCTCTTGATTTATCGCAAATACTGTGCACTTTAAACATACTAAACTTAAGTTCCAGCAAATAAAACTCAAAGTAAGCAACTTTCAAAGCAAAAACCTTCTACACATCCCAAATTTTACCCATTCATGAGTAGCCCATGTCAATTCAAACTGGATTTCACAGAAGTAAACTTAACAAGTTGATTGTACAAATGTCAAAAGGACAGTACTCGGTTAAAAAAGACTCAAAAACAATAAAAACATTCTGTCTGCAAGGGAATGACTTTTCACCTGAAGTGTGATAAGCTTGTATTAGGTAGTTGGTCATAATTCTAAAAGAATTAATGAAAACACTTAATAATGAAACATGCATGACTGTGTGTGTAACAGTGATTTCATTTAGAATCAGTAAGTGAAAGAGCATAAACAGGACAGTTCATTATCCTTGTACATGGAGAAAACTTGAAACTAAAGTGAAAAGTCCAGGGACAACAAGGTTTGTAGATGCTTGGTGTGAAAAGATGTAATACTGAAATTCAAAGTGACCTCTGATAGGTACTAATTATGCATTAATGACTGAGCATACCAAAACAAGTACATGATACAGTGAAAAAAAAAAAAAAAAAAAAAGAGGTACATGTAATTCCTATCATTAAAAAAGATTTACCTTTTTGTTTGAAAACAGCAAAGCTATTTGTAGCAACACTTTTGCATGATTTAAAAAAACACCCCAAAACAAGAACTCTGCTATGCCATTTGTCTGAATTACCAGTAACACCAGCTGAACAGGTAGATGAGTAATGCTGAGAGGAAAGTAAGACTTCAACCTTAAACTGTCAGTTAATATGTATGTGATGCAACCAATGCGAAACTGTAAGCAACAAACTGTAGACTGTCTGTGGGGAAGTGTTCAAATGGCAAAGGGTAACCACTGCAACTTTTGTGCATTGTTGACTTTTCAAATGTTATCATACAGCAGGGTACTTTCTATTGCCATGTACAGTACATCACTGTGGAATTTTGGTCTAACTGGATTTAGAGAATAGCACATGACTGTATGCATAGTATGCTTCTATGCTATTCTCAAAATGGAGTTATGCCCATTTCAATTCAATGATGCCTTAAACATACTGAAATATCTAAGATTTTTGACAGGAGGATCATATTATGCAAGAAAGCTTCCCAATGTATCAGAAACAGCTGCTGGAAGACATCTAGGTAGCAACTGAAGCAGGTGACAAGACATCCTACAACTCCAAGACTAGAAGATTATATGTTTGAAACAAATACTCTAGATATTTCAGGAAGTATTCCACTCTATTCAAAACCCAACACCAAAACAAGCTACATGTACAGGACAGCACTGCAGACTCTAATGTACTGATGCACTGGACAAGACAGACCCACTGGTGTGACAATACTTGGGACAGAATGACATAGCATGGATGCCAACCAGAAACCCTGAGATGAAAAGGAATACATACAGAGCCCATAAATGTGTATGTGACTGTATGGGTACATACATTTCAAAATAACAACCCAAAAATGACCCATGAAACAACAACAAACAAAACATGTGCTAGCACTCCTGAAAATGGACAACTGATTGTGAACTATTTGCTGACACTACTGAAAAATGTTTCTGTGCAGTACCAAAAAGAAACCCATCAGACCCATAATGCAGTGGTTGCTACAGGTGCACTGCTGATGTACATTCATCTACTACCAGGAGTAGTATTTTCAAAAAAATTTCAGAAGTCTGACATTTGACATGTTCTCTTGTCATCCGTTTCATCATATTTGCATACAGCAGGTCACAAAGATTCATAGGTTTTGCACAATACTTTGGAGAAGTATGAAAACACTGCCCTGTTTCACAGCAAGTCATCTGTCAAAATATAAAGGCTTGACTTCTTTTATGAGGGGAGCCGGGGTGGCTGAATGGTAGAGCGTTGGACTTCTAATGATTGGGTTGTGAGTTCATATCCCGGCTGGTGCCAAATATTTGTGCTGGCTTTTTCATCGTTGCCCCGTCTTTTATATCACCTGTATGCGGTGGAAAAGGATTTAAACCCCCACCACCCATGGCTTCTTTTTTTGCAATATTCAAGTAAAAAGATGTGCATTGAGGCAAGCAGTACAGAATCTTTCCTCGACAAAGTGTCTGATGATATGAGGTATGATGTTCTACAAATCGTAACAGCTCTGACTGATTTTGGAGCCTAGAAGTCTTGGACAGAGTGGTTTAAGACTGACCTCAGAAATACCAACGGACAAAATTTGCTTGGTGTAATACTACCAATGCTCAAGCATAGAATCAATTTCCTGCATCAAACTACATGCAGCACAGCACACAAGTCATCATAAGGTGGGAAATGGTTGAACATATCATAGCTTATAAATAGTATCATTCAGGGTAAAACATAAATTTACAGATGTCCACGCATGGGTGTGAGAGGTGGATGTAAGGATGGATGGAGTGGGAGTGATAAAGATGGGGTCCGCACAGTTCTCATGATCAGAAAAAAATGCTGATAATACATGTATACATGCTTATTATGTCATGGACTTGGAATGTTTGAAGATAAAATGTCTTTACAAGAAAGAACGAAAAAGATAAAAAAGAAAGTGAGACGCTCAACTTGGTCCGTGAAAAGTGCAACAAAACAGACTCACAAACTGTATGTGACAAAATTCAGTTCCATTACAGCAGTACCTTTATACATTTCTTTCTTTTCCTTGTAAGTTAAATTACAACAAAAGAAGAGGTGGTTTTGAACCTTAACTTGAAGAAAAGCCTTAGTGCTTGGACTTTCTCGGTGGCCTCTTCTGCCTACCAGTTTTAGCAAAACCCACAACTTGAACTGCCTAAAAAAAAAGGAAAAAAGAAAACTCTCTAAAGTGAATAAATTCCTGCGGATTGCTTTCCACTGACTATGGAATGCAAATCGTCATTTCTCATCAGTCTGACGAGGAATACTTAAAGATGACATATTCAAAGCACACAAGTATAGTTCAAATACTGTAGTCAAATCATGGGGATCAAATCAAATCTGCCTTTTACAGACAAAAACTAAAAACCCCTCACCATGAATCATCCATTCGTTTCCTGAACATACCAAGTCTATTATACGGGAAAAACAAAACCAATGAACAAACAAATCCCAAAATTTTACATGTACACAACTGCAAATGAATATTAAGACTGATACTAAAAGTCAGCAATAATTATCACATGACTGAATTCCCTTGAGTACATGTACTTATATATACACACACACACACACAACAAAAACACTGCAGTGTAGACCAAAGGGACTCTTACCATTACACATGAATAAACTGTGGAAATGTAAACAAAATCAGTGTCCAAGAACCCAATCCACCTACCAAGCAATTGTCTATGACTAGTAGAAGCAAAAAAAAAAAGAAAAAAAAAAGGCTATCGCTTCAATGTTTCCCATAAATGCATCCTGTTTAACACTGTCCTGCATCTATGATCTGCATCATAATTACCAGTAAAACAGGGCAAATGTAAACTGATAAAGAATGGATCTGTGTGCGTGTGTATGTGTGTGTGTGTGTGTGTGTGTGTGTGTGTGTGTGTGTGTGTGCGTGTGTGTGTACATCAGGTTATGTTGCTGTCAATGATGCTGCAGTCATCACTAGACACAGTATAAGGAAACACCGCTCCAAATGGCGACAGGACATTGGCTCAACTCCAAGCACATTCAATACAAGGAGGGGACAAATTTTTAAACTTGAAAGACAGAAATCGTTAAAGTAACCTCTGGCCAACAAGTAACTGCATCTCCCAACACAGAGAAAATTTTTTACGTATGACACCTATTGACCTTCAGCTTTTTCTCTGTGCCATCTGAAACAAAAAATACCACACCTCTCCCTTCTCCCCGAAAGATGCCCTAAGCACAGAAAAAACCTCTCAGAAGTGAACACTGCCTGAAAACACAGATACATGATCAGGAGATTTACAATGATGCTGTATGTATTTTCACAAGACTAACAACTCCTGACCTTGTACTTTTCATTTATTCAGCCCTAGCAACCTAGCCATGGCAGGTGGGACCCCCCCCCCCCCCCCCCCCAAAAAAAAAAAAAAAAAAAATAAAATAAAAATCAGACTGAAGTATGGTACATATCCCAAATCACATGAATCTCCTTCTCCATATTCCCCACCAGTTATGACCACAATTCCAATGCACCATGTAATACTGTTTGCAGAGTTACTGTGATCAGATGTTGCGTTTCAACCCTTGCTGCCATGGCTTGTTGCAGGAGGATATCACTGTTATGGCTGTACTGCAATAATTTAAATAGTAGTCACCAGATCTGTACATAAACACTGAACAAGACTAATCTGTATCTTGTGTTACAAAAATGCGCTGGGGTTGGCCAAGGGATCTTTCTGGTTCCTGTACCGCATTGCTAACCAGACGCCAATTATCTGAAAAACACAAGATGAGTACAAGGTCAGTTACATTTTGTACGTGAATGTTGATGTCATACATTTTCAGCTGTATTTTTAAAGCAAATCAATACATGTGCTACAACGCAAAATACGCTTACACAAAAACAACAACCCCTACAACACCCCTAAAGTAATGTTTATGGAAAATTAACAGTGCAGTTATTATAAAATCAGAATGTAAAAACCAAACAGGAATGCTGGTGCTCATCAACAAGACACATACTGCTTCACAGTATATGTACATGTATTAAACCTGGTAGTGCTAAGTTCGGGAAATTCTGGACTACCTTAATGTTTTTTTTCAGTGTAAAACAAATTAATTCAAAAAGACCATGGTTAAACAGTCATCACTGCACACTGAACAGCATATCATTTCCCACTAATACAGCTATACAGCGTAATATCCGCTGGCATATTGTTTGTCAGCACATTGTCCTATCAGCAAATTGTCTGTCCACACACACACACACATTTCAGGATCCAGCAGACTAAGACAAGATTGTTTGCTGCCTTCTACAGGGGAAACATATATAGGGAAATTAGACTAGGATACTGTCAAACAACACATTCACAGAATGGATGGCATGATCTCCACCCTTCATCAATTTCTCTTTCACGCTGAAATTAAAAGTGATATGCCATCATATGGCAAATGAAGACAGGCGTGAAGAAAAGCAGTGTGTCTGGGTCAAATGAGTACCACAACCTGATACATACATTAATATGCAAAATTTCTCACATGCACGCACATGTGCACCTACACACAGAGCTCGAGACAGACAGAGGGAGAGATAAAAGAGATGCAGAAGGGGAGCGCAAATGACAAATGGGAAAGATGATAGCAGGCAATGTCGGACCAGACACATGCAAGGTTTATCAGCAAGCATGTGCATGTTATTCTGGTGGAATGTGAGAAAGCAAGAGCATACACTTTCAGTATTTATGAAATAAGAAATCAAAGAGCACATCTTAGACTCAGAGAGAGAGAGAGAGAGAGAGAGAGAGAGAGAGAAAGAGAGAGAGAGAGAGAGAGAGAGTGTGTGTGTGTGTGTGCGTGCTTGCTACTAACTCCTTGCCTAGGCCAGACTGGCAGTGCATTTTTGCTGGTCTTTGTCTAGTGTATGGCTTATATATATATCTAAGTATGGCACCTTCTGACATGATCTAGGAGCATTGGAAGTGTTCAAATCCGACCGTAACAATGCACAATGCAAGAAGGTGCAGCAGATGAAACATACCGGTAGCATCAAGGGAGGAAGAAGAGGTGGAGGAGGGGGAATAACCTGGCGTAGACTATAGGTCACCCTAAGTGAAATGTAAATGTACTGTGATCTTGTGTGCAAATTATTCTATACCGTGTCAGTTACTCTTTCAAGTGGATCTCATGACACCTTGACTGATCACAGGTGAAAAACATATGCTGTTCAACAACAATTATCCTTCCACTGACAAAGCAAGATCAATATCAGCAGTATGAAAATACTGGCCAAAGACCAATATGGACACATGCCACTGTTGCAACGATGTATCAGAAAGACTTTTTAAGTACATAACACCACATGACCATTATTGGTTTAGCACAAAAACCTAATGCAAATACTGCCACGGTACATTTACATACTTTGGTGTGACCTATACCAAAGAAGCTCGATCAGTCAATGCAAACTTACTAAAAGAATAACAAGCAACTTTGTAAATCAGCATTTGATTTTTTTTTTTTTAAAGACAGACAGCCTGTGAAAACACCTGAAGCAAGCACAAAGGTGTGCCAGTGAAGCACACAATTTCATTTAAAATGCCAGCAGTGCTTGTCCCTGTCCCATGGATCTAATGAACAAACACAATATTCAAACCAAAGACCATAAAAAATCAAGTGTAGAGTACATCAGATTTCAACAGCACAACTGATAAGCAGTGCAGACAGTGTGGAAACTGTTTACATTACTGCATGTCGTAAGTCAAGTGCAAAGTTGTGTTTTTTCTACCATCCCAAAAGAAAGAACCCTGCATGCCATAGAGCTGTTTGCTCCCAATTATAGCACCCTGCACCATGAAGTACGCATACATTTGAGAGGGGAAAAAAATACCTCCACTTGTTTAGGGGCATTCAATTGGATTAACACGTTAAAGAAATGCGCTTGGATTAGCGCTAGGATCTTTCTGGTTACGAAAGCGAACAGTGACCCACACTCCGATGACCTGCAATTCAAACATCTGAGGGTTACAGAACTTCCCAAAGAAGCTGCATGTGCTGCTTTGAGAATACAGAAAGCTTGTTTACAGACGTTCAAGTATATAGCCATGCTGTTGCTGATGATCTACAACAATCAAACGTGAAACGATGAATTTTTGGCCGATGTATCATGACCCTGTGACCTTGAAAGGTACACGTATGTAATTCAAAATGATATGCTTGGAAAGGCCTTGTCACCAACTACCATTGTGCCAAGTTTGATCTTTCTACTATTTATGTTTCCTCAGAAAAAAAGCCTATGTTAAAGTTTATCAATGGTGACAGACAACTGACAGACAAATGACGGACGATGGAGGTCATACACTAACTTAGTAAGACACACGTCTCAAGATGACTGAAATATCACTTCACACTGACTCCTTGCTCACCCATACAATACTATACTAAGGGTCACCACAAGTAAACATCTGTTACAGTGTTAGATGGAAACACATCACACATGATGAAAACTAAGTGACTGAACAGAAAATGCAACATTTTCATACCTCTGTCAAACTGAAGAACAAACCGACTCCACCAGAGACAGAAAAAGCATTGTAAATGACTGGTCTCATCTTCTCCAAACACGTAACACAAGGACACTCTGCATTTGGTGCAGCAGACGTGTTTCTTGAGCAGCATGGTGCGTCAGGAGCATTGTTACAGCAATCAGCCTCCTAAGAACCAAAGAGAGCACAAAATCTTGCATTCTTTCATGAATGCACATTATACATAGTCCGATTGCCGAAAAAATGTAATATTTTTTTTTGGAAGGATATAGATCTCTGAAACTATTCACTTTATGAAAAGTCTATAACTGAGTATAAGCACAAAAGTATGTTGCTTTTAGAGACCCAACTGGATGTATATTTTGTTTTACTGTTTATTTTATAGTCTTTGCTCTGGACATAGGGGTACTGCTGTCAAGGTCACATCACATGATTGCCCCGTGCGACACACACTGTATAGTGCCTTTGCTATGATGGCAGTGGTACTGGAGATATATATACATCAAACATTCAGAGCTATTTATCAGATATGCTGAAGATCATGGAAAATGTGCTGGGAGACGTCATGGAGGCCTTTTTAGGGTTGAATGTTGTGCTTTTTTCGTCATGGTTCACCAGTAGGGTGGAGGCTTAATGGTGGCAGAGAGAGGAGAAACAAAAATGGAATTTGGGTTGGTCTCTGAGTCAGGAACACTTTTGCTTCTGGCAATGTTTGCTGGAAATCGGGGAAAAAAACGGATCCATTTTTTTCGGCAAACGTACTATAGCACATTTTCCTGGCACTTATGAAAACACACACAGACCATATATATATACACATATAATGCCTTTTTTATGTATGTTTGTTTCTCAGAAACAGCACACTTCAGACATTTTGACACCTTCTAATAATATGCTCCACATTTTACACAGCATAGAAGACAAAATAATATCCTTAGCAAAAGTTAAGCAGTGTATTAAGGGCATGAAAAACACAAGCTGCTGGCTAATTATACTTTTATGTGAAGACTTCTGTTGGCTTTACGCGGTTTGTATTCCTACACTCACCCCTAAGCAAGGTGGATGGCCAAGAGTTTCATTGATCAAAAGGTTTGGGTCTGTGAAGCCACAGCACTGAAAATGCCGCTGAACATCACTGCGCGTTTCGTTGCTGGCCAAGCGCCAACCCTGCTTTGCAAGACTATCCTTTTGATCTGGGTTAACAGCCAGACAGGCACAAGCTAATGAAAACTGTAGCAGGAACAGCAGGAACAATATGATCATGTACTGGACTACGTCAAGGAAAATACAAAACTGTGTAAAGAACATATATATATATATACGTTTGAGAATAGTGATACAATTTAAATTTGAATTACCCAGGCCAACATTCCACAAACTAAATGATTGAGACTGTAGAAAAAATACAATATAATTAAATCTTTTAAATGAATATTGAAGGATAGAATGGCTTTTATTAAGATTTTTTTTCAAGCTAATAACATCTAGGACTGTTCAGCTGTTTTTATGACAGGAAACAATACACGAGCAAACACAACAACAGAAAATGACTCTAGTTTCTGCTGACCAGTTTCAGAGTTGTTTTATACTCACACTGAAAAGGAATGATATGTCATTCAAGTCAAGGATACAAAAAAGAGGAGGACCTGGTGATGCTTGGCTGCACCAATCAGCCCAATCAAGGCAATGAAAAAGAGGAACACACCGCACGCAATGAAACTGCCAGCCAAAGTGAGACTGGTCACTATGGCAACTGCTCGACAATATGCGGCAACTCCAATAAGGATGAAGGACACAAACTAAAAACAGAAAGAAATGCCAATAAAACAACTATATATATAGCATATATATATATATATATATATCATATATATATATATATATATGGTCAAGAGTACAGAGTTGAGTCTAGTGAGTGTGACATGAGTACCCAGTTTTCAGCAAAGTGATAAACAAACTATTTTATATGAATTTGGTGTGTTTTGTCATGAGCAATCTTCACAGAATCTGATTTTTTCATACAAGTTGTCGATTGGTTGTATTTGAAGAAATAAGTTGTGAGTTTGTACATAACATTAAACACTGTCACAATTTTGCAGACTTGAAATTTCAAGGCAAAAACAAACCAGTGATGTTGTTTGCATTTTGTGTTTTTATTTTGAAGGCTTAACCTTCAGCAATATCACAAAAGAGAAGGAAAGACTCACTAGATGCAAAGAAATGCAATGAAAAAGTGGTGTGAACATAACTTTACGTCAAGCGGCATGTTAAACTGAAATGAGCACCATTATGACAGAGTACTGATACTGTTTGGTCAATAAAACCTTCTTAAGAACATTGTTTGGGTTACTCAATAATAATGTAGTGCAATACATGAACAATAATAAATGATACGTGAACAGAAATGGATTCAAATGTTTCTGGTTTTCTGCTTGACGGAACATGTCAATAAAACCCTTTAAAAAGCTAAACATTTTATTCCAGTTATTATTGTTTCCCAGTGAAATTAAAGACTGACCCTTGAAATACATGCAAAAACAAAAATAACAGTTGCTACTTCACTGTGTCCCTGAATAAAGTGATCAAAGAAAGAACTGAGCATGCTTAAACATAACATTACAACATGACAGACTCATTCCAAACTTTTAAAGTCACACAGAAGGAAAAGGTACAAAAAAATATATTACCAGTGACTTTGTTTTTATGGTAAATACACCTTAGTCACACAAAAATGTATCTAACAGATTTAACACATGAATTATTACCATATCCAGCTGTCTGAACATAACTTGACACACTTGAACACAACATTACACTGTGACAGACAAATTTCAGATAGCTAAAGTCAACCAGAAGGAAAAAGAACAAAACATATCAGTTGTAGTAAGTGTGGTTCAATGGGAGGTACTCTTTAACCCCCTCAAAGTATGATTTTAAGCTTAATCCCATAGATAATTGCTATCTCAAGCTACATGAATGTAACTTTACGCAACTTCGAACATAACACTACACTGTGACAGACTCATTTGAGACTGTCAAAATCAAACAAGAGGAAACGGAACAAAAAAATGTATTACCAGGAAGTGTGCTTTAATCGAAGGTACACATTCTCTTCACAAAAATATGATTTAAAAGCATAATAAAATTGTTAACTGTCATTATCAAGTTGCTGGAACTTAACTTGACAAACACTCATGGAACAGCTTTCACTCAAACACACACAGGAATGATGTATACAAACTGCTATAATCAAAAGGGGCTCACAGCATAGGAAATAGTGAATACATATCATTTTTCAGTACAGCAAAGGAAAAAAATGTAACCTTTGACTGAACATAACTTGAAACCCACTGTCTGTGTATAAAGTTGTGTTCAAACACAAACAGCTCCTGCACATTTTCTATTGGTGTGATCCTGAAAAAAAAAAAACACAGTCATGAATAAAAACACATAATTTCGCTGTCCTCTATTTCTGGCCATTAAAAAAATGAAGGAATGCCCAAGTTGTTGTTTGTACATAACATAACAACTGCATAAATCTGGGTACGGTGTGTAAAGTTAACTTCAATAAACAAACAGATGAACACACAAAAATGTGTTTGAATGGAAATTTTCAAGACTCCAGGGAGAAAAATTATTCCAAAGATGTTTAGCAGGATATTCTATTTTTGTTTGGTGCTAGACTTGTCGTCATATGAGTTTGAACATAATGCTGACGACCTTCGTTTGTGAGTAAAGTTGTGTTCAAACCAGAGACATCTGAAACTTTACATAAGAAAGCTTTACTCCCCGCAAAGGATCTTTTTCCGAGTAGCTTTCCACCTAAAAATACCTAAGGCATTCATTGTTTGTTGCTGAATACACAACTTTTGTAACAGAGTCATGAACATAACGTTTACAACCTAAACCACAAATGTCTCCACGGCTGTATCGATTAGAATCACGACAAGGATTAACATCCACGTGTTGGTGATACCAATCACCACACTAACATCGAGTTTACCATTGCCGCTGTTGTCAGCAGTATTCCAAAATGCACAAGAACACAGACTCTTTGTGTTTATTCGCTTTTTGCTGCTGAGTTGACTTGTCTGAACATAACACTTAACACTTAAAACTTACCCTCGGGATTATCAGCTGCCTCCTCCAGTGACGGTAATCAAAGTCATCGGCTCAAAGAAATCATGCTTCCAGCTTGTGTTTGAAACGGCCGCTGGTTGAATTTATCTCATACCCGAGTGTAGCGATCGATTTTTTCTCGCATGAACATAACAGGAAAATTAACACACCGTCGGGTCTTCGAAATCAACACGAAGTTTCTTTTCAACAACACGAGATATATCGATGTTCTTCCATGAAAAATAAAGAGTGAAAAAACGATGTTGAGATTATGCAAGTTAGGTATTTCGCAGGACAAAGGTACGCTCGACCTCGGTGGTCGATGTTGATCATCGGAAGTTTACGACGACGTTATGTCCAAACGTGCCTACATTTTCAGTCATTTTTCTAAAAAACGGAAAATATTTGACACCTGCCAGTATGCCGACTGAAATAAAGGCAGTTTTGAGCATTTGGAGACAGCAAATGGGTTCACTGACCGTTCTCCATGTTTCTCAAAATAACACTTCAGCGATCGCAAGTACTTTCTGTCACGTTTTTCTTCCACTGCAATCGCCGATTTTTCGCCAAAAACCCAGAGTTTTAAACGCAAGAAGTAAATGTACCACATCCAACTCTCACTGTTTGAAACTCTGATTTATACTGAACAAGTGAGCCAAAGTAGACAACTGTGCATGCTTTTTAAACAAATTTGTAGCATCATTCATGTGAATGGGTAGCCATTTTGAGCACTCGACTCACCTCTGTACTCTTGACCATATATATAATACTGTCATACAAAACAGATCCTGTGGCACATGCTTTGACTTTGAGTGATGAACTCATCTGCTGCAGTAAATTACTTGTTGTTAGAACAAGTAGTAACACAGAATAATTTTAATTTAATATGTATCTCTGTAATAATAAGTACAGTAATACTACTAATAGTTATTTTGTTAACTTAGCTGAACAATGGATAAAACACAGACTGATCATGATAAAACAGAAACTTTATACACACTTTGTGCAAGAGACAGTAAATATTTTATGCAGTGCTATGCCATTTTCTTTCTCTCTTCTGAGCTCAGACAATTACAGTATCAGTTGTACTTGTAACAAAGATAAGAAACAAGAACTGACAATGGCATGGATAGATCTGTCAAAGTTGTAATATATACTTGACACTACCATTATCAACAGTATCATGTTACACTCACACTATCACATTACTGGTTATGCACAGCATGTTGTCCTAGCTAATTATGATGAGTTGGTATAGGTTGCCCCAGGCTATCTATACATGATCATATGATACATACATGTAATGTACCGGATCTTTTCGTTCTAACAATGAGTTTTCACAACACATGGAAACTAATCTTTTTTATTATGATTGAATATGACTTGCTGTCCTCCTTGTCATTTGCATAACCACTGCTTGTGACTGCTCGTGCGATGGGAAAATTCTGACGTTTGACAATGAGGATGTGATAGTGGATTACCACCACCAGATGAGTTATAATGAATATTTTCTGGGATCCACGCACTGATCTTCAAGTAGACAAATCCTGACAGTCAAATGACATATATGCTTTGCGAATGCAACTGATAATACATAATCAAGCAGAAAAAAAACACCATGACCAATCTGGCTACCGCTAAACAAACACCAGTCAACTTGAATGGACCCAGTAAAAATCAGTTCCAGAGCAAATTTGGCTATAGTGCACACATTTGTATAGCCTGAGGTAGCATCGAAGAACTAAGTGTAGCCTGTCTAAGCTGCCTAAACTGTGAAAAGTCATATATGTATATATATATGGTTCAAAAACGACAAAAAGTCCGTATAAATTTCCTTATTTTTTGTGCCTTTTGACGGTTACCCCACTACCCCATGTCAAGTAAGTGGGTTTATTAACCGTTTCCTGTGTGTAAATATTGCCGAAATTTGCGGTTCCTGTGTAATGACGTTGTCTGCCGAAACTGCATGTTAATTTTTATGTTTTTTACTGACTATCTTGTAACCACTGACACATAAAAGAAAACAAAGGCCACGTCAGAGGCACATGGCACATCACGACTTGTTAGTCATTGTATTCAGTTACAAGTACACGCACAGCGCACGTAATTCCAAGCAACAAGCCTGTTATTTCCAACAAAAGTTAACAACAAGAAACTTACGATATAGATGACATTTAGCACGATAAGTGCGTTTTTGGAGCAGCTGAATCCACCGCAAACCATGCTTTCTTTGCGATTCACACAAATTTTATGCACGATCGAAATGACAAGTCGCCTAATGGGCAGACTACTCTAGCAATGCATAGACTACGGCACAGTTTCGTATTTGATGACACAATTTTTCCGTCAAAGACTAAATCCAAAATTAATTACGTTCAAATTAGTGTCTGCTGTTTGTACTTAATGCTGTTCGTCCTCGGATCTACAAATGGAGTGCTAATTCTGATTACGCGGACGCAAACATGCAGACAACTCCAACGCAGTGCACAACCCGAGTATGGCTTTACGTAAAAAGAAAGTAATGGTAGCATGTTAGTGGCGGTGTTTGCAAGTGGCGCCAAATATGCATTCTGTAACAGGACTTGCAGGCCTTAACTACTTCACATAAATTCTCTCCGTAATATAAATTTACTCCGGTGTTCAGCAAGTAATCCTGCAATCGAAAACACGAACAATGCACAGCCTTAGGAATCAACCGCTTATAAAATTCGTGAACAACTCGACCTTGACTTTCGCTAGCTCTACTTTCTGTATTTCGCAAAGGGAGTGTACCCAGCTTGAAACACAAAAATGTGTTATGTCAACGACACGATGCGGCTGAAGTTTACTATCCCTTGCACTTAGTGAAAGCAGATAACAGCACACCGAGATGTCAGGGAATCAGAATAAGAACAACAGGCATCAAGGGGTGATGATAAGCCCCTTACAGCAGATGGTGGCATCTTGCACAGGTGCCATCCTCACATCCGTCTTCGGTAAGCACGTGTGTGTGTTTGTATGCGTGCAGGGTCGTGCACGCGTGTGTGTGTGACAATACTGACATAGTCACGTTCAGTAAACGGGAAACTTGATGATACTCTGTATGAAAAGGCCTGCCTAAAAAATACGGTGATTGAGTCCAGCAGACATAATACCGAGTTGTATGCTTTTGTTTCCCAGTTTTATTGCGTCATTCAAGTGATGTTTTTGGTGCATGCATAATGTGGGTACACAGCTTACGCAAGTGCCCATGAGGCCGGAAAGGCAGCAGAGACATTCACTGGTACATCATAAATGTCTCTGCTGCCAGTGAGTAACAGCTATTTCCAGATTTAAATGTGCTTCTCTTTATTAACTGTAATTATTTTTTTTTTCCAGTAACACCATTGGATGTGGTTAAAATTCGCATGCAGGCGCAGAAGAAACCTAGTGCCTTTGTGCGGGGCAAGTGTTTCCTCTACTGCAATGGCTTGATGGACCACATGTGTGCGTGTGTCAATGGACAGAACATGTCATCTTCACAGATGTGGTACAAGAAACCAGGCCATTTTAGTGGCACACTGGTCAGAATTTTTTTTTTTTTTTCGAAAAATAAATTTATGTTTGATAACTGAAAGTAAATACTATCTGCCAGTAATTTCATTATGGCAGATTTTTTGGCATGCGTATTTTCATTTTTGCATGAACATAATCAGAACTGCATTTCCAGGTTATATATATTTCCAATCCTTAAAAAAAAAAAAATAATAATATAAAAAAATTGGCCAAACTATATTTTACACTTATAAACTGCAGCAATATTCTGATTCTTATACTAATTATATACATGCATGCATATTTGGGACATATACATGTATGTATACATGTCAGTCTCCTTCTTTTGTTCATTAATTCATGTGTTTTTTAAAAATCATTTTTAAACTTTTAATTTAAAGTTAAATTTCTGATGTTTGTTTACAGGATGCTTTTCTCAAGATCATGAAATATGAAGGCATTACGTCCCTATGGAGTGGCTTGCCACCAACACTGTGAGACAATTTTTACTGCACACATCTGTAACCCAGCATGTAATGTTTGTGAGCCATCATCTCATTTGCTCTAACCTGTCAGTGTCATTCTCTAGGTGAAATGATTTTACAGCCTTTATGTCTACATGGAGTGGTCACCTTAAGCTCGCAAAAAGAGACAGAAAGCCATGAGAAAACCACAAATCTAGAAATTCATTCCAACTTAATGAGGCACGCTGGCAGTCTTTTTAGTAAATGATGCAAGAGTGAAAGTTTTCCGTGTGGGGCACGGATTCCGTATTTTGCTCGACCCGAAATACGGAATCCGTATTATTGTGGAAAAAAAAAAAAGGGGGAAAAGTTTCCGTGTAATCTTCCGTTCGGATGTATCGTGTGATCGAACCTGGATGCGAAGAAAACATGTTTGGCCAATGACTGTCGTCCGATCTCGTCAGTCAGCCAATCAAAAGCGTCATCGACCAGTGCGTTGTCGCCGTTTTGCAGTTCACGAATGTTAGCGTCCATGCGATCTTCGCGCCGATGAAACATTCAGCTGAATTTTTTTATCGAATAATTAAACCAACAGAAAGAAAAATACAGTACGGATCGTTTCTGAGGGGCAGACACGACGCAAAAAATACGCGTATGGTGATCGTCCGACTTGGCCGGGCGTACGCGTACCGGATTTTCCCATGTTCCGATACGAGACACAAATCTTTGGAAGCATGCCCCTGCACGCACCCCTAGCTTAACAATTGAGCAGGCATGCACTCCTGGCTTTGACACTTCCTCACCATAGTATGTGTTAGGCAGTTTGTGGTAAACACACGGTGTAGTTTATTTACACAGAGAAAGAAATGCCTGTGGCTTGGAAATCAAAATGTGTACTTGCAAACTGTGAATTTTTACAATGTGTCATCCCGCCTGGGCAGCCCCTGGACCCTGGCCTGGGAAAAGAAGTTTCAGTATTTTCAAATTTGCCAGCTTTCACCCATGATAATGGTTTTCTGTTGTCAGACTATGAGCATTTTCATCCCTGTCTTCAGTTTGCAATTCAATGTCACAGTAGTGTGGACTGTTAAAGTTGTTTCATTAGCTGAATTAGCTCACACACATTGGTATCCAACTGCAGAATGTTCATGTTTACCCATTTTCTTTCAGCGTTATGGCAGTTCCAGCTACAGTTGTGTACTTCACATGCTATGAGCAGCTGAAAGCTTTGATGAAATACAGAGAAAACAATATAAACGACTGGTGGAAACCTATGGCTTCTGGTGCAATTGCTAGAGGTTTGTAATTGTACAATGTTTAACCACCATGTAATTCAAGTTTTGGTGTTGTAGACTTGTGTAGTTTGTTGATGTAAAAGTATCCATGCGAGTTAACAAGCTACATTGTAATTTTCCATCTTTGCTAAGCTAACGTTTTGGAACAGTTGCGCTCGTGATTGCACCTGTACGCTCAGAATACTCTATCTTGATGATTTGTACAGTTTTTAATGCAATACAATGTTGTTTACACTTTGCGCGAGCGGTCAGACATCAAATTCTAGGACTGTTGTTACTCTGCTGGCGCACTCAGTGTGGTCCCTGCGTCTTTGAGTACATTTATGCTGTCACTGTTTAGGTGTCTAAGTGGTGTGATGATACATGTAGCTACCACGCAAACAGCTCAAAATGATCTGTGAGCGTAAAAATGGTAGCATTTGCCCCTTTACGGTAAGTGCCAGAGCAGTGCTGAGTGCTACTTCTGCACTTACCACATTGTTTAATGGCTTTTGATGTTTGTTTTTTTCTAGTACATGCAGTTAACTGGCTTTTGGTCTCAGCCACTTTTATCAGATGGACAGAAAACTTTATCATGTTTATAGATAGATTTACAGAATTTTTAAAGGAAAACTCAGTTTTTACATTGTTATCCAGTCCTTGTAAGTTTTGCTTGTAAATGTAAGTGCTTTCATGTACACGGTGGATCTGTCTCTTTGTAGTATGGGCAGCCTCTGTCATCAGCCCTTTGGAACTGGTAAGAACCAAGTTACAGTCTGAACAGCTGACATATCGGGAGGTGGACAAGGCCGTACGTTTTGCCATCAAGAACGATGGTATTATGGCCTTGTGGCGAGGCCTTGGGCCCACACTTCTGCGAGACGTTCCTTTCTCTGGTAAGCAGAGTCCGATCACATGCTTGGCCTTGTTTGAGTGGATACTAGGTGATTTCAGCTTTGTGATGCTTACAGTAATAATGTTATTGATGGTGGTAATAACTATGAATAGCTGTGCACTAGTGCAGTGAAAATATCAAATGAAATATTTGTTACTGTTTACTCTGTTTTGCATGAAGCTCATAGTATGAGCAAAAATTATCTTTGTCATTGCCTGTGATTTTTATTTCATGGTTCAGTAGTCTAACCTGACAAGGCAGCAGAAGTGTTCGGGTAAAAAAAAATAAAAAATGATTGGTTCTGAAATGACACAATTCTCTCTAAAAATTGAACCTCTGCTGGTCTGTGTGCAGCAATGTACTGGCTATGCTATGAGACAGCAAAGGCAGAGGTGCTTCTCGTACGAGGAACCCCTGAGTTGACTTTCACCGAGAGTTTCATGACTGGGGCAACTGCTGGAATGGTGAATATTGATAGCCTCTTGAAACTCATGATCGTCAACCAAATACTAAGTCCCTGCTATTAACCTTATTTAAAAACTCATGTTTGGTGCTGTGCCCTTTGCAGGGCTGTTATCATTGTCAGGCATTTTCTGGTTACAGGAAGCATGTGGCAACAGCTCCATTGGTGTGTATTCAGCTTCAGAAAAGCTGTTTTGTAATTGTGCCCTTAAAATCATCTTCACTTCAAATTTCTTTTTGCTTGTGACTGTAGTTCTTATGGTACATGTATGTACTTGTTATCTCTACAGTTGGCAGCCATTGTTACACTCCCTTTTGATGTGATCAAGACACACAGGCAGATTGAACTTGGGCAGTCAGTGATAACAGGAGGTAGGTTGGTTTGTTCTGTGGTGTTGTCTGCTGTAGTACATTGACCTCTGTTGGCATGCCAGCTGAGAGGATATATACTAGAATTTAAAGAGGAAGGTTGATCACTATATAAAAAATGGGCGTGGCCTAATGTCCTGCTGACGAGAATGTTTTGGCACTGTGTGCCACAAGGGAAGCCTCACTTGAAAACTTTACCCACAAAAATGACACATTTAGAGGCTATACTATCATGTGTTGGTTGGACAGAAGACCTTTCTCGCTGTGCCTGGCGTGTCCATAACAAAAAATAGCAAAATTCACCCATGATTGTATTAGTAGTTTCAGAAAATCTTTTCCGAGGTCAGCAAGTTCAAATTTGAAAAAGCCGCCTGTCCATTGCAGTGGCTGCAAGGGTTGCAGGAGTGGCCAATCCACAGCTATGTTTAGCAGTCGGCGTCTTATGAATGTGCCCACTGGCACTGATGTCTGAGGAGAGGTGTCTAGGGTTACAGCCTTACTTCGCGGATACTAGCCCTGGAAGACTGCTCTACACTGAGAGCGCACGTTTGTAAACACAGCTGCAGATGACCAAGGTCTGCTTGTGCAATCCTTCCCTGGGTGGTCCTGGAGAAGCGGAACGCACACGGGGTCAATCTGAAAACTTAGTAGCGGTGTGGAATGCAGCGCCACCAGAAATAGTCGGTTGCTTTGAGAAAAGGGGCTTGGTCTGCCTGCCACTCTCTCGCACTGACCAATCGGACGAAGGAGGGGTTGGGCTGCATCTCTTTAAAAAAAAAAAAGCAATCAAAAAGCCATGGCTACCGGCCCCCGTAGTGTAGTGGTTAGCACCTCAGACCATGGACCGGGAGACCCGGGTTCGAGTCCTAGCCGAGACAAGCGGGATTTTTCCTACCTAGGTCGGCTCCTACCCAGAGCGGGTGTCCTATGGACCCAATGGGGAGGCTGTTGCCACACAGCCGAGTTTCACCCACTTCACGGGTACGACTTTGGGGGTGCTTCCCTTAGTATGACATGTCTTATGATGTGGATGATTACACGGCCGGCACTGCAGGTGCTGTAGTTCCCGGGGCCTGGTTAATGCCGGGATAGTTACGACAGGAAGCAAGGAATGCGGCCCTGTCCCGCAGTCCCAAACCACACGGACCTCCATAGCATCATCTTACCATCATCCTCATCTCCATCATCATGCATAATAATAAAAAAAATTGCCCCAGCTTCCGAGCCCTCCGTGGATTCTACCCATTACCTGGGAGGAACACCACTGGAGCTGGCAAAGAGATGTGGCAGCAAAAAAAAAAAAAAAAAAAAGCCATGGCTTTTTCAGCTGATTCAGCCATCCCCTTTAAAGAAAAATTAAGAGCAGCCATGCTGTCTTGGTCTGTATTTAGTAGCCTTACTATTCTTTTCTTTTTTAAATTATGCCTGTGTTCCTCTGGAATTGCAAGTCTTGTTCCTGCACATAGTTCCTAGAATCTAGAAGGAGGTACCAGTAGATCTGTAAGATCCCCTCCCCCCAAGTTGAGTAGAGAGAGACTAAGAGAGAAAGGGTTTTTATGTTTCTGCCATTTGCTATCTTTCAGGTAAGAAACCATCTACATCTACCTGGGTGTTGATTAGAAAGCTGTATGCCAGTGAAGGCTTTCAAGCCCTTTTTGCAGGTAAAGTAATGCCAGTGGATGTTTATTTTGAATTACCTGGTATTTTCTTAACCCTGGTCTTGCTGAATTAATTTGTCTTATGCTGAAAGAGCCATAAATGGAGTCCAAAATGCTCCATTTTCAGCACCACCAGGGTTATGATTCGGTTTCCTCATCATTTGCCTTCTTTTTGCATAGAACAACAAAAACAAAAAAAACTTACAGCATAGTTGCAAATTTGAGGGAAGATGATTAAGAATAATACAGGCACTGTAATACCACTAGTTGGTTAATTGAATGGAACATTCAAACCTACGAAAACACCCCTCTTACTAACAAGCAAGCAAGCAAACAAACAGATGAACAAACCACTAAAGTAAATGAAAAGTCAGTAAAGTAATAAGTAAAAACTAGTTAACCTATTCCGAGTGGATCTAGCTACTGGCTTGTAAAGGTATGAAAGCATCAAATTGATCCTGAACACAGACTTGTTGCAAACACGTTCAGCATGGTCCAGTTTCAAGGACGTGAAGATGCATGGTCCATACAAAAGGATGTGGGATAAGATAACCTTACACACATTGCTGTCTGTCCTCAGGTTTGGTACCCCGCATCACCAAGGTGGCCCCAGCATGTGCAATCATGATCAGCAGCTATGAGTACTTCAAGACCCTCTTCTTCAACCTCAATTTGCAGAGAATTCAACCCCCACACCCCCAAGGTGCTCCTGCCATGTGCAGCAATGATCAACAGCTATGAATACTCCAAGGCCCTTGATCTTAAACTTCAGTGTGCAGAGAACTGAAGCTGTGCTAACAGCCAAGTACAGTGGACTTTCTTGCTTACATGATTGAAGAAAACTGAAGGGGAAAACACTGACACACACTCGCGCACACACACACACAGAGCAACACTAACACACATGATACTACACTGTAACAGAAAGAGGAGACAGGTCAACTGCTTGTCTTTCATGATGTGTTGTATGGTGTACTACTAGTCTTACAATATTCTGTGGCATTCCCATGAGCTAATGTTTAGCTTTCATTGGTGCAGATTTTTCCTCTTCCTATGATATTGAGTGGGTACTTGACTTTTTTTTTGGAATTACTCAATTAGGTTTCAGTGTTAATCTGAAACAATGCTGATTTTAGAGTATGGATGAGATTCCTCAGAAACTGCACAGAAACAATAGAATGACACCTAAGTGACTCGTGGATAACATGCTGTTCATGGAAAACATCCAGTTTGAATGTGATAAGTATCTTTGGTATCATTACATGTATTCCACTTGATCGTCTTTCCACTGAGATCATACCAAAGGATATGTATGCTGTATTTGTTTGTCTTTTGTTTCATGTTAATCAGGATGGAAGCACTACTGGTATGTGCCATACTTTTGCTGTTTGATGCAATAAAAAAGAACATTGATATTCATGCATACACACCAACAATGATCAACAGATCCATTGTAATTTTTTTTAGTGTACATTCACTTTGTGATGACAAGTCCCAAGGTTAAGCAGGACTGCAATGTTCAGCATGTTTTGTGGCATACACACTACACGTAGTATGTAGGCAGTGTTCGTAAATCAGCCTACAGCCACGGCACAATTCACTGCCAATATGGCAGCCTATAGTACAGACATACGCTATGGGTCGCCAAAGCAAAATAATGTTTTGATCCTATTTGATCCTTTCTGTGCTAGAAAGTGGTCATATTTTAGTCTGTACATCACGTCATAAGTGTGCATTTGATAACCTGTTTGTGGGGCTGTTAGGTTCAACTTCTTGCTCCAGTCACACCTATAAATTTTATGTGCTGCCGTGGTTTTTTTGGTTTGTTTTTTTTAAAAACAATTTTATGCATATGATGCAAGAATTGCGATGTCTCCAATTATAATCCGTCCATTTCTGGACTTCGGCATTTTTGTACAGGTTTTCAAGCCTGTATGATGATCTGTTAACTTTGTCTTGCAAAGAAACTCGTGCGTCATAGCTATGGTATATGATTTATTCATGGAAAGTTGGAGTAAATATGATGACTGGTTTGTTTGATGTTTGTTTTTATAATGTGTCGCATGATTGTGATATTAGTTATTACTGCAAAGTGCAGATCTATGCATTAGTTTGCGTGTGTTTTGTTTGTATATAATCCAATTTCCTTTCCTTAGGCATTGGGTTCAAGTTCTCAGTCATACAGACAAGTGAAATTGAATGTGTTTGTTTGAACTGTTCGGGTGGTGCTCCAGTTTGCTGTGTGTAATTAAACATCCAAGATAATGGAATGAGAGCTACTGCCTTTGCTGTCCATGTTCCATGCTACATGTAATGTGAACTGCAAATTACAGATGAGTGAAATAACGCTGTCTATTTGTCTTCATGTAACCAGACTCTGCATTGGCTTCTGCATGAGAGAAATGTATGTTTTTGTACAGATACTGTATACATACATGTACATACTCAGCTGTGTACAGTTATGGTTATGCATTAAATCAGTGAAAAAAAATATTTTGTTTCTTTTGGTTGTGGGTAGTAGACAGAGATGCTACTGTCCTTAGGAGAGTCCGAAGGCACTGATCCTGACCCCATGTTCTTGGTTTTTTGGGGTTGACTTTGAGGGGAGTGCAAAACAGCAGTGTCAACAACAGAGAGTACGATGAACCCCCCCCACACACACACACAAATAACAAAAATTGCCCATGATACATTTGAAACTTTAAGAGCACACATTTTAAAACTCAAAATTCCATGCATATCACTAGGCAACATGCCTTGTGACCAGTAACATTGTACCAAATATCAACGTAATACAATGCAGTCCCAATGAGCCACCAGTTCACTTACTATGCAAACTTAATGAAGGAAGAATTGAGAATGTAAAGTTTACTTGCCATCATCTACATCACAATATTTGTTACAGATATCTTTCTCACAATGTGTGGTGACCACTGGAGCTGTATGTGCACTGGACAATATCTAGATAGTTTTGAAAGTCTCTCGATGCCCAAATCCCAAACCCCCCTCCCCCCAACATCTCAAAACATGACAGTGAAGAGCATGTACAGATTACCTGACCTTTCCACACTTTTGACACTTGTTTGCATTCATACCTCAAGCTACTTAGCTTTATCCATTTACAGTTATCCAAAAGTCTCATCCACATGTCATTCTATTTCCATTTTCACTACTCTTCGTTCCTCTCTATTTTTTTCCTTGTCTTTTCCATCTTTATCTTTAGAAGTCTTTGAAGCACTGACAGGTTCTGGGGGGAGAATCACCACCTCCTCATCATCCTTCACTCCAAATATTTCATCTACTGAGGGCACAGCACGGATTTCAGGTCCAACAGATGTCCATATAAAGCAGAGGTCTGTTTCTTTGGCTTGTGTTGGGTACGGAGTGTTCTTGGCCATGAAGTAGTCTGATGGTGCGTGACATACAAACTCCATGTACTCCATTTTACGTGGAATGTCTTCCTCTGGACCTGTGTAGATGTCATAAGAGTTTTTAAGCTCACCAGTGCCATAATTTTTAATTGATAGAATGAACAGGACAGAATTTTCACCTTCAGATATTTATGCTTTCAAATTCAGACTCAATTAGGAATTTTTTAAAACCTGTATTAACCTCTTTTTTTTTTCTTTTTTTTTTTGGGGGGGGGTCTTTTTCCATCCATTTTCTGCAACTGGTAAGGCAGACAAGAGACTGGTGCCGGAATATGAGGTATGCAATATGAAAAGAGGCATGCATGTGTGGTGGACTAGAGTACAGAACTTTAACAGCTTTGACATGACTGGAGCAGAATCAATAAGAATTTATAAAATCACCTAGAATGTAGGTGGATGGGTCAAATCTGCCCTGTGTGCTATGCTGCGTTGGAAGCAGCCAAGTGATGATGGCACTCTTTTCATTGTACTGGTCACACATGAATCCACGCAACTGGGCATAGTAGACTCCTCCATCATGGTCAACAAGGGAAACAACATCCCCAACTTGGAAGTACTGACCCTGTCACAAACAGAATATTGATTATGTATCCATAAACAGCTTTACACACACCACCAATGACCATGTACGTAGACAATGAAAATAAATTTATGTGGGAACATAACACTGATGACATACACAGCAATATGTAAATGAAATCTTAACGTTTAAGTTGAAATGAAGAAATCCACACAGTAAACAGCTTTGTGTTTGAGTCGGTATTTCACATAGGTCTGGGTGGTCAATGTTTGGGGCATGTATGCATCTCAGTGACTGGGAATCAGACAGCTGTGCTGGGTTTTTATATTACTTTGTTTCCCCACTGGCGTATCTCTGACTCTTAGTCTTACAATAGTTTCATACCACCCTTCCATGACGGGAAGAGACATTAAGCCCCAAAAGAACCAGTCTTGTGTCCAAAGTAATACTTTCTGAAAACGTACTGATTTCACACAGCATGCATTTCAAAAGTTTGCAGTATGCCTTCATTTGCAGAGAACAGAAGGAAACAACACTACTCACATCATGAAAGATGCTGTCACCAGTTACAACTGTAGCAACTGATCTTGGTGCCTTGATTGGTTGCTGGAAAAGAAGGAAGAACATGACATATGACAAGACAAAGTAAAAGTGCTAAAACAAAACACACCCATGGCCCCAGTGGCTTTTGGGTTAAACGTCAAACACTCCTTTTTTTTGAGATGCTAATGACTCACGACTGATGATGAGTGCATCGCACGTGTGGTAGCATGTGAACAACTTCAAGTTGTCCAACACCCAGTAGTTATTCTTTGAACAGTTATGATCTCAGTCTAACATAGTAACAAAATGTCTTACACTCTTCTTGAAGATGATGCGTCTGCTTTTGCCCTTTGTGGATAGCGCCTTAGTTGCTGCCTGTACTTTGCTTTTCGCGGGCTTTATCCTTGCACTCTTCCGTAAGACAGGCCCGCCTGCGCCGTGGCTGTTACTGTGATTGCCGTTTCCATTACCGTTTCCATTTTTCGAGCCAACATTCGCGCCTCCATTCTGCCCGTTGTCTTTGCCTCCGTTTGCATTCTGCTTCAAGCCACATGAGTTGCACAGTATTTCCCCTTGCGCACCCTTCCTCCACAACGTGGAAGTGGTTACTTTACACGAACTGCACACCGGTTTAATGCCAAACGGCATAATGAATATGTAAGAATGTAAATGTTCTGAACGATTCCCCTCTCTTTGCACTGATAGTCTTGGCAGTTACCTCCTCCTAAGGTCGTCCATTTGCCACAAGAAACAATGTAAATAATAATGTGCAAAAAGACGGCCGTCAGAAAGGTCCTGACTGAGGCAAACTTTTTTCTGCAGTGAAAATAGACAAATCGTTTGGGATGGGAGAGAGAGGCTATGGCGACTTTAGAGGAGCACATCACATGGTGTCTTATTTATTGGCATATTGTGGTGAATCGTTGCTGTTGTATAAGGGAAACAATCATGGAAAGGTAATGGAAGTAGTGTCCCCTACACTGCATGTTGATGTCATCAGTCACATGACAACGTTTAGTCCATCGGCATTATGCTGATTACAGAGATTAATGCTACTTGTTCGGGATAATTACAGGTATCTCAAATTTTAGCTGTTTTCAAATGGCCTGTTTCATCTTTTTGATAGTATCATTGTTTGAAGTAACAGCTGATTTTCTTGATTGGCAAGTGCGTGGCATTTTTTGTAAGCAGTGGACATTAAAAGCTGCTGCTTGCAATACAAGGTTGTATAAATTTACCACAGCTTCCAAATCCGAGCTCACTTTTGTCCATTTGTCCGTTTATTTCATACAAATATAGAAACAAACAGTGTCAGACTGGTTAGTGAAGTCTTCTTAGGTACGTTACATTTGATGACAGCGGCCTAATACCGTACTGTTAAACATGTATTTCAGCAGCTAATACACCGGTAACAGTTCACAGGTGATTGATGACGGTAGTGGCTGTCAGATGCATATGTGGCATAGGTATGGGGGAGACAGCAGGCATTGTCACCTGCGACTTTATGATGGATCGATTTGGGCAAGAAGTAGGAATGAGGATGACAGCTTGACGCCATTTGTCTAACACACAGATGGGTACTGCAGATCTGCTGCTACTGCTGTTACTGCAGTGATGTATAACAGGTTAAGACCTGGGAAGGGTTTGGATTAGGGCTTGGTGTGAGCTTGTACTGAGCAAGTGGCCTCAGGTATTTAGCAGAGTTCAGGAAAAGCAGGCCAGTTTCTTGTTTAACAGTGAGTTCTGTCTGTAAAAAAGAAGAAAGAAAGATACAAATTTGGAAGTAATGGAAGCTTATGGAACACATAATTTTGTTCCTGATTTCTCGCATCCTACGCTGCACATGAATGCGGCATGTCTTGATGATGGTGGAAGTTTTCCTGACAGTGATACTCAGGATGGAAAGTCCTGTAAATTCAGGATGTGAGAATGGTTATGCACATGAGACAACTGTACATCTACATGTACTACCACTAGCTGCAGTTAATCATGCCATTTGTTGTTTCCTGTGTTTCAAGTAGTGGGTATGCAGTGAGATATCACCACTTTTCAACTTTGAATTTAAGGCCAGGCTCTTGAAAATTTGAATTCCATTTCTTGCATTGTATATTAATATTGTAATAATATTAGTATTATTATTATTTTTCAGAACTTTTTCTTGAGGCGGAATTTTTGCAGAGACTCATCATGGACAGTTTGTTGCGGAGTGAAGAAATGACCTTGTGTCAAATGTTTCTGCAATCAGAAGCTGCGTATGCTTGTGTATCAGAATTAGGGGAATTAGGACTGGTGCAGTTCAGAGATGTAAGTCTTACTGTACAGTTAAATGCAAAAAAAAAAAAAAAAAAAAATCCTTGCTTATCTGTTTTTAAAGAATTTGAGATTCATGTGTAATAACACGAATTGGATTTGAAGTTTTGCTTGGATGCCTAGGAGAAGGCTTATTACAATATTAATTATTAGATAAAGAACTTTGTGTACACCAATATGACGTTCACTCTTTCAGGGATCGATATTCTCGCGCGCCGTGCGACTATGTCTCATATTTTGATAAAATGTCGCATAGAAATTTCGCAAAATGCGTCATATGTCGCACGAACATGACATCACAAGCGCACTTGACAACGCGAAGCAGAGATGCGCTGTCTGTGTCAGTCATAGAGTCTGTTACACTAATCTAATTTTAGTGATGAGGCTTACTTATCCCGCTCGCCGCGCGCGCTGAGAGAAACTCTCGCTCGAAAGAGTTGCGAAAAATATTGGCGCGTTATCAGTTTTCTCAGTTCTGCGATCGAGAGGTCCTTTTCCGTTCAGAACCTGAACGTCACTGCACTTAGGAACAGGCTCTCGGCACAGACATGTGACAGAGTGATGCGGGTGAACTTGATTGTCTCATAGAAAATGAAAATGTCTCATAAAAATGACTGGTCAAGGAGACAATGTCTCATTGGCATATTTGAGTAAATCCGTCCCTGCTCTTTTCTTCTCTTGCATTAACACCTGCATTTAATTTAGTTATAATCTCATTAAGTCTGATGATTTTAGTCATCATTGACTTCAGCCTATAAGTATAATTAGTAGAAGTTAATTTATGCAGAATATGAATTGTAAATGATCTTATTCTTTGCTTGGTCATACTGAATTAATGTGTCTTATGCTGAAAAAGCCATAAAAGTTGTCTGGAGTATAAAAATCAGAGTATTCTCAGTTCTCAGCAGGATCAGGGTTAAGTTTGTTTAATCTGTTATCAGTAAATTTTCATGTTCATGTGACCTTCAGCACTCTACTTCTGTTGCAGCTGAACCCTGATGTAAATGCCTTTCAGCGAAAGTTTGTCAATGAAATCAGACGGTGTGAAGAGATGGAAAGGAAACTTCGTGAGCATTTTTATTTTTCTCTTTGTATCCCTCAGCTGATTTCATCTTTCATTTCCCTGTTCATAATTGTACCTATGTTTGTGTGTAAGTGCAAATGGTCATCAAAGTGAGTCAAACTTGAAAGAAATCTAAAAGTAACGTACAGAATAATGTAAAGTGAGTATTTGCTCAATTTACTTTTTTTAGTAGTAGTAGTGTGTGTTGAGAGAATATATACTCTTCAGATGCTCTGGTTAAGTGTTCATACATTTGGTATAGTTACAATGTATGTCTGTGCTCAGCAAACATATATATATATATATATATATATATATATATAATATATGTGTGTGTGTGTGTGTGTGTGTGTATGCAGCCTGGTGCCTGCAGTGTCCTATAAGTGTAGCTTTCTCTCTATCAGTTTGTGTGTGTGTCTGGCTGTGGCAGGTTTCCTGGAGAAGGAAGTGAAGAAGGATGGTATTCCTATGCTGGATACAGGCGATAATCCAGATGCTCCTGCGCCCCGTGAGATGACTGACCTTGAGGTGCGTAAACTGCCTTCACATTTTCCAGTGCTCTCAAGTCAGTGATGAATTAGCCACCGCCACTGTCAACAATCGCTGTTGATTTGGCGTTTTTACTTTTGCTATGATCTGACATTGAACAAGTGATGGTGGAGAGGGATTAACTTGTGACAAGTTCTAGTTTTACCTTCATCATAAACCAAGCTTAGTAGGTTGAAGCTTGGGTATAGAGCATTTAGAATGCAACAGAAAGTGATTGTGCAGATCTCCTGCTTAATCTGTGAGGTAGCAGAGTTCTTTTCATGTTAACAAAAAAGAATTCACTGAAAATCCTCTCGGATATAAAGTATAGTAAAGTATATTTTTGCGTTGACTTTTAACATTTGTATTCTTCCCTTTTGCAGGCTACATTTGAAAAACTTGAAAATGAAATGAAGGAGGTCAATGCAAACTCTGAAGCCTTGAAGAAGAATTTCCTGGAACTTACTGAGTTGAAACACATACTCCGAAAGACGCAGACATTCTTTGAGGAGGTTTGTCACAATGGTCATAGAACCAGAAGAGAGTGAAGTTTGTTAGGTATAAGGCTAGAATACAGGTGTTATGTTTTGATGATTTCATCAATAGAAAGTGATGTTAGGCAGACACTGTTTGAAAATTAACAGATGTTTTTATCAGACTTTAATCCACAGACATGTTTTACTTCTAGTTGATTTGGTGGTTAGTTGCCTGTGTAACATTGCCAAACAAATGAGGAGTACAAGTTGAAACTGATGTGATGAAAAACATTTTTTCCACCAACAAATGAAGGGGGGCTAGGCTACTGGGGAAGGGATGCGCTTGTTATCTCCTGTTTGGTGTGTCAGTGTTGTTGCATGACTCTCTGATCCTTACTAGTGGTAACTACTGCAGTTGATTCTAATTCTAGTACTCTACACCTGTGTGTACATGGTGCGAGTATTTTTCATACTTTGTAGCCCTTCTAACCTTTAGGCTCATGTGTAATGTACTGTGAACAAAGTAAGTGTTGGTTGTAGTGCCTAGTTTGTCATGTCTGCCTGTGACAAACTTTTGCAGTGACACTTACTAATGCTATACAAGTACCGGAAATATCAAACTTGGCACACTTGTGTCTACAAACCTTACCAAATATACCTTTGAATGACCTTGCCCCAAAATCAGCAGCTTAGACTAACATCATATATATAATATGTATGTTTCCTTGTCTAGCATTGTTGAGTATTTTAAAATTTCAGTAGCTAAAATTATCGTAAGCATTTATTCAGAATGTTGCATTTGCAGCATGAGTCAGTGTCAAAACTAGTTAGAGCTTTGTTTAGTCCTTTTTTTCTGTAGATGTTTGTAGCTTGCATAGGGAACATTTGATTTTTACAAGTGCCTATTTTAAGCACAAAATGTTATTGTTGCCAGCTGCTCTTACTGTGCATATATATTTACAGAATAAAAAGGGCATAGCTGAATTTACTTTTCTTTTCACTGAATTGATTTTTTCCTTATTGTTTCCCCTGCTACTTCTGACATTGAATGTTGTTTTTTGTAGTACAGTAATCATTTTGCATTTATGAGTATACTTAACTCCTAACTGTCCACAGCCCTACCCCCCTGTGCCCACACTATATGACAAGACTTACCAAAACTCACGGGACCACTAAACAGCACTCTACAGCACTATTACGCAAGGCGTGGGCACTCTCAGGCAGACTGCTGCATAATAGTGCTGTCTAGTGCTGTCTTGTGTTGTGACGATTTTGATTCAGGATGTGATTCATGTGTAGACAGTTAGGAGTTATCTGTTCTGTAGTGCATAAAGTGAAATTCTGCAGGAAGTATCTTTCAGCAGTATTGCTTTTTCATTTAACTCTCTGCTGTAGCTAATAATAAATCTTATCGACCACTCTTCCACTTATTTCCTGATTTATGTTTTTTCATACACCTGTGTTGATGTTGTGCCAACTTTGTCGCATCCTCTAATCCTTTGCATGTGCACAAGTTGCGTGCAGATGCTTTTGAGTTGAGTTTTGTTGAGTTTGTTCCCCGTGCAGTCAGGGGTTGGGCAAGTAATGTTTGCATGGTATTGTGCTATGTGATGTAACCAGGCTGAACATCACCACCCTCAGGCAATGCACGACCCGTCCATGTCCGACGAGACCATGGGCTTGCTGGGAGAGGAGACGCACCGAGTAGGGCAGCCTCTGAGGCTGGGGTGAGTGCTGAAAAGGCTGATGCTGTGTGAATGTGTGATTGTTACGTGTATACAATCCTCTGGTAGACTGGATGGTTCTTCTATATTTCCTTTAATGAAATTCTGTGATACTGTAAGCAGGCTATATTTGCCTTCTATCTGTAACTGGGGGGGGGGGGGGGGGGGGTCGGTCATCCTACCCACAAGTTTTCGTTGCCAGGTTTTCTTTTCCTAGGCCAGTTTGAAATGAAACTGCAGGACAGAACTGAACAGGACAATGCTTTTTCAGATCTGCTTTGACTCTTTCTTGATATCAGAACCAAGAAAGGTCATGCATTTACACTGAGAAAAACTGGTAGATTTGCTGTGAAGAAGAAGAAGATTAACAGTTGTTTAAAGGTCTCTGTCCTGCCTAACTAGGTTTGTTGCTGGAGTGATCCTGAGGGAGCGGATCCCAGCGTTCGAGAGGATGTTGTGGCGTGCATGTCGAGGCAACGTGTTCCTGCGCCAGGCTGAAATTGAGACGCCTCTTGAGGATCCTGTCACGGTTGGTGGTCACAGTGCTACAGTTTTTTTTTTTCGATTATGTCTGTCATCTGTCTGCCTGTGACAAAGGTCTTTATTGTGAGAGAATTACTTTTGTAATAATAAAGTTTACAATAATCTAGAGTTAGTGGTTGCCAGTAATTCTGCAGGGTTGATTGATGGATCGTGTCATTAATTGATAGACTGCAAAGGTGTGGGTCTGAATTTTATACCTGAATATTTTTCCACAGGGTGATCAAGTGTACAAGTCTGTCTTCATCATTTTCTTCCAAGGGGATCAGCTCAAGACACGTGTGAAAAAGATCTGTGAAGGGTGAGAGATTGTGTGTTTTTTGTTGTTTTTGTTTTTTCCTTTTTGTTTCTGTCATCCATTCCAGCACACCTTTAGTGAATTGTCTTTTTAGTGTTTATGTATGTCAGTGAGCAAATGTTGATGTCGGGGTCTGTAGTATTTTGAGTTTAAAAGGTTTCAGGTCAACAGTCAGATGCAGCCGATGAAATCCCCAGCATAAGGGAACTGAGTAACATTAACTTGACCCTGTTCTGAAATTTCATTTGCAGGTTTCGTGCCACTTTATACCCATGTCCAGAAACGCAGGCAGAGAGGAGAGAAATGGCCATCGGTGTCATGACACGCATAGAAGATCTGAATACAGTGAGTGTTTTGAGGCAAATCCTGTTCCAGTTATTTCACTATATCCTACTTTCTTCAGTGTGTCGTCAGAAGGATATCACCTGTGGATATTCAGTGTGATATGAATTCAGCGTATGAATTTGACCTGCATACCTATTGTGTGAGTTCTGTGTATAATTACATTAGGTAACTGTCCACTCACACTAGTGGATATGGTGCAGGTGTTGGCGCAGACCCAGGATCACCGTCACCGGGTGCTGGTAGCAGCAGCCAAGAATGTGAAGGTATGGTTCATCAAAGTGCGCAAGATCAAGGCCATCTACCACACCCTGAACATGTTCAACCTAGACGTCACCCAGAAGTGTCTCATTGCGGAGTGCTGGTGTCCTGTGGCAGATCTGGATCGTATTCAGCAGGCGCTGCGGCGTGGCACGGTTTGTAGCCTCATGCATACTTCCTCCTGCCAATTTCCTCAGCCAAACGTACTTCCCTACAAGCAGAGCGTCATCCAGAGTCCCCTTTTTGGTTATGCAGTTTTAGTCTACGCTGCGGCAGTCACTTTTGTTTTTTAAATTTACTTTTTATTTTTAGCAACTCTTAAATTGTTAGTCCTCTTTTCATTTTCGCATGTTTGTTTGTAAATTAGACCTTTATTTCACTAAGACTATCATATCAAAACAAACACAACAGGGACATACTTTGTTGTGGGAAGGAACACTTAGGAAGCTTGGGTGGTGGTGCATTTGGTGAATGACAAACGTGTTGGCAAAATGTTATGAACTAACGAGGTGATGTTTGCTTTTACAGGAGAGAAGTGGAAGCAGTGTTCCATCCATTTTGAACCGCATGAGTACAAAACAGGTGCCTCCCACTTACAATCGCACCAACAAGTTCACTCAAGGCTTCCAGAACATCGTGGATGCTTACGGAGTTGCGAGCTACAGGGAAGTCAACCCAGGTATGCATTAGTTAGGAGCTTCTGAATGGTGCTAAGTTTGACAGATTTGAAAATCGTCAGCTGTATAAGGCTATGTTTAGCTCAGGACCTTATGTCCACACTTTCATGTGTCGAATATGTGCAGATGTGCATACATCCAGTCACACACACACACCCCCACACACACACACACACACACACACACACACACACTCGCAAAAACATACACACAAAAACATACACACACATTTCTGCACACCTGCTGTTATATTGAACAAGATGGCCACTGACCAGCCCAATATGTTGTTTCCATTTAATCACCTGCTGTCGTCACGGTCGTTCTTTTGTAATGCCATGTAAACGGGAGGACACACACACACACACACACACACACACACACACACACACACACACACACACACACACACACACTCTCTCTCTCTCTCTCTCTCTCTCAATGGAAACAACTGACCGGGCTTGTCAGACCAATCTTGGTTTTGGAAGAGAGACGTCAAGTTGTTTTCTTTGAAATCTATGACGTTTTCCTCATTGGGATGACGCATAATACATTTGACGTAATAACTTTGACTCGGATACAATTCTTGCAATGAAAGCAGCCCCATGAAAATTGAAGTGTTGCTGCTGCGCAGTGTAAAGATCGAATTTATACCGGCTCAATGTGTTTAACAGACAAGTCTGCGCGGCGAACGTTTTTTCACTATGTGTTATGTCTGCTGCGCGCGCGCGCACACAGACACACACAGACATACGCGCGCGCGCGCACGCACGCACGCAGACTTGCGCGAGCCGCGTTTGTGCATGTGCTCCATTGAGACCTATGTGGTGTTCTCTCACTCTACTATGCTATTGAGTGAGAGTCAGTGGGAAAAACAAAGCTCACTACATCAATGAAACTCCCGCTTTCCCCGTCTACAAATAGAGAACTTCCGAAAAGTGACGACACACCCCCACGTCAATCAAACATGACGTCGGCAAACTGACGCTGATACAGTTTTGCGTCAGTGCGCGTGTGCCTTTTCTGCGATGTTTGTGAGGCGTGTGGCTTGTGTAAAGGAAATGTGCTTCGAGTACAAATTTTCGAGTCAACTGACGACAACGGCTGCAGTGAATTTTTCTAATTTTTTTGTATATTTTTTATGGCACCCCAGGCTCATTATCTATGTATAGTAGGAGCGATTTTGAGATCTAAAGTGTGTTCACCAGCACTTTCATCAGGTACGGTTTACGCCAAAAGTACAAAAGCGACAACCTCCAAAATTCACTCAGTTGAGAGTCCGTATTCATGCTATCTATGTCCCAAAAATGGAGTGGTTTAGGTAAATATTACGCCTTTAAACGCCAGAAAGCCACTTTTTTTGAAAAGGGCGATAACTCGCAAATCATGTGTGCAATCGTACCTGGATCGGGCCTTCTATTCAACAATCTTGATTCATTTAGAAACCCCAAATTTGAAATCGATCGGTTTAGTATTTTCGGAGAAATAGGCATCTGAACTGGGTTCACATGCAATGTCAACTCAGGCTCGGTTTACATGAAAACTATAAGAGCGACTATTTTCTAGTAGTGAGTCAATTCAGAGTCCGTATTCAAGCTATCTACTGCCAAAAAATTGAGTGATTTAAATAAATATTACGCCTGTACACGAAAGACAACCAACTTGTCTCAAAAGGGCGATAACTCCCAAATCACTTAAGCAATCATCACACGCTTGAATCGTCTAATGTAACATTTTGATAAATTTGGATACCCCAAATTTGAAGCCATTCGGTTAAGTATCTTCGAAGAAACGGGCCCGGACACAATTCACACACGCACACACATCCGCACAGACGGCACTCACTGAGGAGGAGAAGTGCGTTCGGAACATCATACGCGTCAGCATCGATGACGCAAGTTTTCTTACGTCATTATCAGAGTTACACTTGCAAAATCGTCTCTGCGGGAGATCGGCAGTGACGTGCGTTTGTACCACAGATGCTTGCCTATGAACGTGGAAATTTTAGCCCGTCCTATTATGTTGTTTCCATTACTATGGAAACAACATAAAAAGGGATCTAAACACTGAACAAATCCATGGTACCTAAACCCTTTTCCTAGGCAGTGGTAGACTTTTTCCTGCATACTTTGTGCAATGTGTGTTAATATTACTGTGGTGTGTGCTTTAAGCTTTTATTTCCTGTTTGTGAACAGCCATCTTCACTGTGATCACCTTCCCATTCCTGTTCGCTGTGATGTTTGGAGATATGGGTCATGGGGCCATCATGTTTTTCTTTGCCCTCTACATCGTCTTGAAGGAGAAACAGCTGAGTGCTCGCAGGATTGACGATGAGGTAACATTTGAATTTTCAGTTTATCTGCAGTTGTAGTTTTCACTGCATACAGCTGCCATATGCTTTGTGGAAATAACTTTTTTCTCTCAGGTGAATTTAAGATTAGAATATTTAATGGTGATTGTCAGATTTTGCTGATAATTTGCTGATTTAGAATTGGCTCTTGAATATAGCAAAATTTGTTTTCTTCCAGGGGGTGTTACCCCCCTGGTCCCACCAGCAGGGCTCAACCCCTGCACCCTGACAGGGCGTAGGTGGCCCATGGACCCTGGCCCTAGGAAAGAAGTTTCAGTATTGCCAGGATTGCTAAGTTTTACCCATGTGCGTTTGATGATGTGCATTTCACAGCAATTTGTCCACTCGGCATTATGTTTGAAGAAAGTTACGTGTACTAATGCTGATTTTTTTTCTTCTTTTGTCAACAGATCTTCAAGACATTCTTTGAGGGTCGTTACATTATTCTCCTAATGGGAGCATTTTCTATCTACACTGGATTTATCTACAATGACATCTTCTCCAAGTCTCTAAATATATTTGGCTCCTCTTGGTATGCTCCCACAGAGTAAGTGGTGTTCATTATTTTTGTTTGTTTCTTAAGTACGTAATTTAGTTTCCTGCATATTTAGTTCCTTCTGACAAGTTCAGTATTACTTATTCAACCCCCCCCCACCACACACACACACACACACACACACAAACACCTTCCAATTGAGTTGAGGCATATTCACTTCCATCTGCCTGTTTTCAGAGGAATGATATCTCTGGCTCAAAAACCCTTTTGCCAATTTTTGTGTGTGATGACCTTCAGTAATTGGGGAGGTCTTGTGTGCGAGTATTTCATCACTGATCAGTCATTTCATTTGTTTTTCAGACCATTCAGTGTTCCAACGCTGAAAAAGTTTGAAAAACTCCAGCTTGGTCCTAATGGGTCATACACGGGAACACCATATCCTATTGGCCTGGACCCGGTAAGGAACATTTATTAGTCTATATTAGTCTATATGTGCTACAATGATAGGCGTGCGTGTGTGTGCATGTGTGTTGGTTGGGGGGGGGGGGGGGCAAGGGGCAAATGCCATCTGTAGCAGATGGTTTATTGGGTGTGTGCAGTGCCATGAATGCGTGTACTCTTTTCTAGGTTTGGCAGCTTGCACTGAACAAGATTGCCTTTACAAATTCGCTGAAAATGAAGCTGTCTGTCATCATGGGAGTGAGTCAGATGTTCTTTGGCATTGCCCTCAGCTTCCTCAACCACAGGTAATAGTTGCACTATCACTATCACTATGTTGTGTAACAGTAACCTGAATATTACCTAAAGCATGAGTTTGGGCTATTTGAACAGTTCACCAAAAACATGGTTTTGTATCGGCGTTAAACATTGGTTATAGAACAAATCATTTTCAGAATGTCCGAGGTTTACCCTTGCAGACATACAGTCCTGTCATTCTGTTCCACAATGGGCAATATTCAGGACAAATGTTTTACGGTCAGTCAGAACATTTGTCCTGCTGTAGTTCACATGGATACGGAGCACTGCAAATGTGAGCAGTGGCCTCTCGGATCACATGGTACTGCCATCTACAGTTTTTCCTTTCATTCTTCCCATCTGTCACTGCTTTGTCCTGTCTGATGCTAATGGACAGTGCCCGGTATCTTAGCTGCTAGTTCTAGTGCTTATAATGACTGTAAGATATTAACTTAACCTTTACAATCAAGTAGGGCTTTTGGGGGGTGGAAGGGGGGAGGGGGTGGGGTGGCTGTTCAGTTTCAATTTTGTCAACTGTTTTGGAGCATGCAACAGGAATGTAAATCTTACCAGAAGTGTTTGTCTGTGTCTCTCAGGTACTTCCAGAAACCGCTCAACATCATCTGTGAATTCATCCCCTCTCTCATCTTCCTGTTCTGTATGTTTGGCTACATGGTGCTTCGCATCTTCTACAAGTGGGTCAACTACGATTTCACCCAATCACAGTCTGCACCCAGTCTTCTGATTGGTCAGTATAAAGTATCATACCATTATGATATCATACCATTAGGTACTGAATAAATTAAAGGTCTCTTATTTTGCTGATTTATTCAGTTTACCACCTTGTTTCTTCCGTATTGTATGTTGTATTTCACTCTGACAAACACAGTATTGTACTTGAATTTCTCTGAAAGTGGATTTTATAGTAAATTTGTTTCACATCATTATTTATGCAAGCCTCTTTGTTAACGTTGTTGAAAAAGTGGTCCATATAAGGAGATGTATCTCTTCCTTGTGCAGGTGCAATCAACATGTTCCTCTTCAACTATGCAGAGGAGGAGGATCCTCTGAAGTACCACATCACATCTGCTCTTGTGAGACATCTTGTTATGTACACATCTCCGTGTTTGTGCAGTTGCACAGGTTACCTGAACAATGTATACTTGTGCCCACTCACACACACACACACACACACACACACACACACACACACACACACACACACACACACACACACACACACACACAGAGTGGTACCAGCCAGTATGTAGGGCACACATTTCAGATGGCATTTTTGTATTTTAATACGTGTACTTTTTATAGGACGGTGGTAGAGTAAATAAACACTCATGCACATGGCCTATATAATGCATCTGTTTGATATGTGCAGAAAGGGTTCCAGTGTTTTCTGGTGGTGGTAGCAGCATTATGTGTCCCATGGATGATGTTAGTCAAACCATTCTACCTGCGACACCTGTCACGTTTTGGCCAGGTGAGATTGTGCACTCCTGCATGTGCCTTGTGGTCTAGCAGTTTGTCATCTGCCCCTATTTACTTGTGTTTGTTTCTGTTCTTTCTTTTTTTTTGTCGGTTTTCTGCTTCATTAGACAGGGTTTAAGTTTACGGTGATATACTTCACTGGCTTAGCATACTCTGTGGTACATGTAGCTATGTTACTGTGTCAGAAAAGATGATGGATATGCTTTTTTTTCTGGAAAGTAAACTTTCGTGGAATACCTTTTCGGGAACTGGCTGTGGTGTAAGTTATGTCTGTCAAAAGAATAAACTACTGGGAAACAAGACCTAGCCTGGCTCAGGTGGACATTGTAGCAAAGTGTGCTTTGTAATACAACACTTTATATATTTTCTTCTTTCTTTCTTCTTCTTTTTTTTCTCTCTTTTTTTTTTTTTTGGGGGGGGGGGGGGGGTGACTCAGTAGCCGGTACATCCTCTGAGCAATGAGTGCTCTTGTGAGCTGTCCTCTGTGAGATTAAAATGCAAATAATTATGTTGGCAAAATGGGTCACCAGGCTGTCAGTGATCGAGACTGTAATAACTCACACTAGTCACAGACTTGTGAAATTGGTGACAGTAACAGGTTATCAGTGAATGAGTTAGTGACTCGGAGACTCACTCTGACCTTCATCCTGCAAATTGTCACTGTATATGTATAGCTGGTGTATGTTTTGTATGTTTGTGGTTTCTCAGCTAGGAAGACGGTCCCAGAGAACACACAGGAGGCATCATGATGATGATGACCCCATTCTCTTTGAAAATAGTCGTAATTTCATGGGAGGGGTGGAAGACGAGGTGATACTTTCAACTTTGAGACTGAGGTCACTTTAGCTGTAGTATGGGTTTCTATTTTCTAAGGCAAAGTTTCCACGCTTCTCCTTTTTCCTGCCTGGAGTATCATTGCCTCTTTTGGGTGAGGGTTGGTACTTGTGCATTTAGGTCAGATGGTTTGTGTACATCCTCCCTTTCATCCAGTCACTATATCGGAGTCCAAAGCCCAAGCTGGCCATACCTTCTAAATTCTTGTGTACTTTGTTCGTAAACAGCCCTGATACAGAGTGAGAGTTGTGCATGTAACTTCTGCACAACACCACACACTTTATGTAGCGCTATGTGCCATCTGCATGTGAACTACTACAGAAACTTGAACGAAATATGCCAGTAAAGGGAATCTGTTTTAAAAAATAAAAAACAATATTACATATAGTGTGTCATCACACAGTCACAGGGTTTGTCAGTTTGAAGCTGGTTTTAATTTCATGAGGATAATTTTGGCCAGGTTATGTACTGTTAGTCAAGGGGTTTCTTATGAACACAGCTTCGTTGAATTTGTCTGGTACTTTGTGGTCTTGATCATTTGCATGTTGAAATTCTTTGTGTTTGGGGGTTTTTCTTCTTTATGAATGATTTTTCACCTGGCTGGGGTACCCTATCGTCCTTCTCTGGGTGGACTAAAGGTGTCCCCCTGTCCCACCCTCTTCCTTTGGTTAGCCCTTAATTTTTAGTAGGGGATGTTGTAATACACAGAGTAACATGGCTGAGGATTACTGAGGCTTATTAATATAATACATTACATTAGCTGCACTCAGTGAACAGTCATGAGTCAAGCGTGACATGCGTACTGTTTGTGCTAGTTCAGTTTCCTTTGTTTTTACTCTAGTAACTGTCAGTTATTTTATACATGTATAAACTCTGTAAGTAATTTGCAAGAGGCCTATTTTAGTGTTTACTATACTTATTATCAATTATTTTATATGAATATTACAAATTACATTGCATTACTTCTTCATGTTACATGCATGGTAAAATAGCATGTCAAGATATGTTTCACATTTTGAGAGAATGTAAAAGATTAAGAGAATGAAAAGAATATGTACACGCACCTGTATCTCATCCTTTGTGTCAAAATGTAATAGTTCTATATATATATATATATATATATATATATATTGTTTATATTTTTATTTAATTTTGGGGTTGTTGTTGCATGTAGTTCTTATGATTTGCGTTTGTAGTGGATATATACTCTTCAGCTTGTTGCATGAGGTTTGGCTGACGGTATTTTACCCTCTGTCTGTGGTGCTGTTGGTTGCGGCGGGGGTGGTGTGGTACAGTTCAAGCACCAGCCTCTCTCGGTGCAGAGTGGAGACTTGCTGAATCATGACCATGACCAGGAGGTGGTGCACAACCATGACATGGGCGGCTTGCACCAGCCACAGGAAGAGGAGGAAGAGGTAATGATCAGCTCACATGGTGGACTGCTTCTCATTTTGTGACAGATAACATTCTTCTCCTTATTACTGTTCGCCTGATAGTTCAGACGGAGATGTGTTTACCTCTAGCTTGACTCACAGTTTGACAGTACTGTACTGCTTTCAAGGGATTACATGTACATGAACTGCTGAAATATGTAGATCATGCAACATCAGCTGGCATTGTTTGGGATAGCTGTCATGTTTGAAAGTAATTTAAGCTTCCTTGTGTGGCCTTGGCTGTGTGTTCTTGGCTCTTTTTTTTCTGTGCAAAACACCATAGTGTACATAGTCTTATAATTGTTCTAGATACTGGTGCACAGATTTTGCTGTGTGGATATACTTGTGGGTTTTTTGTTTGTTTGTTTGTTTGTATCTACCGTGCTCAACAAATGAACTGTTCTGCAGCCCTTTGACTTCAGTGAGGTGTTTGTCCATCAAGTGATCCACACCATTGAGTTCTGCCTGGGATGCATCTCACACACTGCCTCTTACCTCCGACTGTGGGCGCTCAGTCTTGCTCATGCTCGTGAGTCACCTGTCTGTGCATGTGTCTGCACAAGGGGTGTGTGTGTGTGTGTGTGTGTGTGTGTGTGTGTGTGTGTGTGTGTGTGTGTGTGTGTGTGTGTGTGTGTGTGTGTGTGTGAGAGAGAGAGAGAGTGTGTGTGTGTGTGTGTGTGTGTGTGTGTGTGTGTGTGTGTACGTGTGTGTGTGTGTGTGAGAGAGAGAGAGAGAGAGAGAGAGAGTGTGTGTGTGTGTGTGTGTGTGTGTGTGTGTGTGTGTGTGTGTGTGTGTGTGAGTGTGTGTGTGTGTGTGTGTGTGTGTGTGTGTGTGTGTGTGTGTGTGTGTGTGTGTGTGTGTGGATTAGGGTAGTGACAGTATTTTTGTTTACTACTCAGCATGTTCTGTGACTGTTGAAAGCAACAAACAGATGTGAGCAGGACACTTTACACATCATTTAGTTGCTGAGTGGAGGCCCCTTACCAGAGGACTGACTTGCCTCAACAGGTGGAAACAAAGAAGTTGGGGCTGTTATTCCTAATGCCTGATTACTTGTCACAATACTTTTGTTTCTGTCCACATGCAGAGCTGTCAGAAGTGCTGTGGAGCATGGTGCTGCGCATCGGGTTCAGTTCACAGAACCTGGGTGGTGCATTCATGCTGGTGTTCGTCTTCATGTTCTGGGCCTGTCTGACAGTGGCCGTGCTGGTCCTCATGGAGGGGCTGTCTGCCTTCCTGCATGCTCTCCGTCTGCACTGGTACAGTCCTCACCCTTTGTTTTCTGGCTATATGAATTCTGGAACTTTTCCTCACAGCGCTAGTTTCAGAATGTTGTCTCACTTTTTTCTAATCTGATGGACCTGCTTGCTTCCTGGTTTTAATTTTTTTTTGTACAAATTTTATCAGTATTGTTTAGTGCTTGTGTTGTTATTGTTTGTTTTGTCTACATGATGTCTTTTAAATTTTTTGTTGACACGTTTAATGTGTTTGTTGTTTTGGTTTGGTTTTTGTTTGTTGTTTTTTTGTTGTTTTTTTTTTTGTTGTTTTTTTTGGGGGGGGGGGGGGGGGGGGTATGTTTGGGAGTGGGATGAGTTGTGCTTGGTCTTTTATACAGAGATTATGATAATAAAGAATCATTAGAAGAAATTGTGATGCATTTTCACATCTCTCACTTTCACTGTGTTTCAGGGTTGAGTTCCAGTCTAAATTTTATGCTGGTACCGGGTACAAGTTCCAGCCATTCTGCTTTGACAGTATCCTGGATCATGGAGAGGAATAGGGGAGAGACATTTTGCTCAGCTTGATGGTATGGAAATGTGTACAGACTAACTTCACTTTTTCCCCTTCGTTTGTAGTGAGTTTTCATGTCAAACACAGACCAAACAGCAAAGCTGGAAAGATCTTCTAGGCATGCTCTTTTGAATGGCCCTGCCCAGACAGGATGTGCACTATTAATAGGCAACCTCAAAATGTTACATCATTTCTGTCTTGATTTCTGTTCAGTTTAAATAAAAATACTTTAAAGCAAAATTCTTTGATTGAAGCATTTTGTGCAAAGAGCAAACTGCAGGGTTTTTGCATAGTTTTTAACATTTCTTTTTTCAACATCATGTTTTTCCATTCAGCCTTCAGGCATTGTGTCGGATCGGACTCACTCTTCTCTCCACCATGGACAATCAGCTGGTCCAGAGCAAAGGAGCATGGATTCAAAATAAATAGATCTGGATGGACTCACAACATACATACATGTGTAGTTTCTAGGTCTTGTTAATAGTACAGAATGATGTATTGATGGCTGTTTATACCTGTACTTATTAATGTTTCAGTTAGAAGCGTACTTCAACAATACATGTACATGTAGTACATGTAACTTATTTATTGAGAATCAACTGACTTGGATGTGATCTTTCAGCTGGTTTGAGTTTTTGTTTCAAAAGCCTGTCTAGAGTTTCAGATTTGGTTGTGTGTGTTTGTATTTGAATTTCAGAGTAGTGATGTTCTTAAAATGCTCAGTCAAGCCTTTGTATACAGTATTTTGGGGTTTTGTGTATGTTCAGTTGCTAAGCATATGTTGAGTCCCTAGCTTCTTTCTGTTTTCGCATTACTGTTATTTGATGAACCTCTGAAAAACGAGATGTTCAAAGATCGTGTTAAATGTTGATGTCTGGGAACACTGTATTGTCAAGTTCTGTTGTTGTCACCCATATGTGGTGGAAAAGGACATTGAACCCTCAAATACCCACCCACCCACTCTTATTTATAAGTCTGTGGAATAGTGGTTCATCATTTAAATTGTAAATTAGATAATTGAAATGTTTAGCACATGGTGGTGATATGAATTTTCATGTTTGTGGACTTGAATTCTCTTTACAATTGTTCTCCACATTTTGGTTTTGAACAATGAGGATCTCCCTATTCATTTTCATGTTCTTGCTCATGGTAGTCAGTAGGACTGAGTTTACAGTAGTGGATATAGTGGCAATACATTGTATGTACTTGACAAAAACTTGGCTAACTGCTGTGTCAGAATTAACACAGTCTAGTACACAAGCAGCATATCATTCACATATATTGAAAGGGAAATTGTTATATAAATACTACCGTTACGGTGGTGTATACCATTAGGCAAACCTTGGTGTGTACCGTAGGTAGTTCAGGCAATATAGTGTTCTTGTTGGGAGGAAAGTGCAATCAGTTGAGTCATTGTTTCAAATTGTTTTGCAGTTTGAGAGTCACCAGACTGTTGTTTTGTTTTGTTTTCACTTGAGTAGTTTGCATCTTTTTTATTTTATGCAGCCCCAGCCCCAGCCCCAGCCCCAGCCCCAGCCTCAGCCCCAGCCTCCGTCTCCGCCACCCCTTTCCCATTGTCACTTGTCAGAGGTATGCAAAGGGGCTTTCTTTTCATTTAATTATTTTTTATTTTTGTTGGTTCTTTTGTAGTAAATTGGAGACACTGTTCATCCTTGTACAGGAGTATTTTTGGCTCTCATTACGAATGAAACAGGTGCCACCTGAGAACTTACAAGTCATAATCCCATATCTAATTTGTGGATAGATTTTTTCTTCTATGTTCTAAGAACTAGAATATGATTTCAGTGTCAGGGAGTCTGTTGCAGTTCCTCTGCCTCTTGAGTATTAAGCTTTAATAGAAAATAGCTACTATTTTAATATTGGCATTGCCTAGCCTTTGTGTGTTGCTGAACAAGGCTCATTGTTACGAGATATTGGAATGTTCTTTTGTAGATTTTGGATCTGTGGATCTTAGACTGAATCTCTGGTGTGTGTAATTATCACCACCACATGAGTAGAACATTCATTTCGTGTTGGACAAGCCAACTCATTGGTCCTGAAAGTGTAATTTATATCCACTTATATTCCATCTCGTCACACTCACTTTGTATACGGTTATGGCTGTACCAGTGCATGGCAAATTTTGTTAGTGCAATTCTTTCGGAGGGGGGGGGGGGGGGGGGGTAGTGTTAAACTTACTGTATTATTTAACCACTTCAGCATTAAAGAGCTTGATGAAGGAGGGCTTTATCAGAACACAAGTGACGCCGTTGAGAAAAGTGAAAGTACACATACAGTACTCCTCGCTTAAGGTGACCCCCCACGGGACCCAAAAAATTCTTGATCTTATCCGAGGGGCACGCTAAACAGTCCTCTGATAAGATCAACTACCAGTAAAAAACTTGATCTTTTCCGAGGAGCTCAATATTTGGCGATTATGTCATTTTTTCACATTTTAGACCGAAAGACTTTCCGCCAAAATATGTAATTCTACACACACACACACACGCACGTAAGCATAAACGAACGCAAATGCATATCCCCCCCCCCTCCCCTTTTTATTTTTTTCCAAACCCTGTGGATCGAACCCCCCCCCCCCCTCCCCATCCGCTGATGTCAAGCCCCCTCCAAACATCTTTCCCCTGTTACATGGTTGAGGGATGGTTGCACTGATGTTTCGTGAACTGCAAAAGTACTTCAACTTGCCTTCCGACTAAGCCTAGAAATTAACAAGGTCTCTCGCTCCCCCCCCCCCCCCCCTCTCTCTAACAACATAAGTATCACCACCACCACCATCATATCGCCACATTGCTCCCTGCATTGCAGCTCTTATCTCTTTCATAAAGATTGTACCAATTTCTAGATCTAAAAGGACACTGAACGAAATAAGAAATCTTTTGTAAGTATACTCATCTGCGGTAATACCGTAAACTATCTTTGTCAGTTCACCAAAAACAAGCCTCCCCCCCCCCCCTCCAGTTTCCATTTTCAGTCTTTGGGTATCATCTCATGGAATAAAAATGAAATAAAAATTCGTCTGTTTCGTCTTCACCTCACAGTGCAAATCCGGGTGTTGTTTCCAAGGGAAGCCACTATCATCACATGGATTTCATCTTAAGCGGTAGTCTTCTCCATTTGGGAACCAAAACGGGGGTGACGTAATCAGAGGTTTTCCCTTATCCGAGGTAACGCTAAGCGAGGAATTCTAAATGGTACAAAGAAGGCTTTTGGCCGGGACCAACAACCTGATTGATCTTATCCGAGTTGTGACCTTAAACGGTAGCGACATTAAACGAGGACTACTGTACCTTGCAGAATTTGTTGTGCTGGCTGATGGAATCTTTCATCCCTGTCACAGTGTTTTCTGTAGGTATGATGTGCAGACACTGCTCACAAATATGACAGAGTCAGAAACTTGCATCTTGTGTCACCCCCAAATGATTACACTGAGTGGTCACTTATGTTAGCAAGGTGCTGAGTCCAATTGAAGAAATCTCTGTGGCAAGGCTTATTTCAGCAAGCATCAACAAATTCCGCATCATACCTTTTCTCATCTGTAATGGGAAAATCAGGAACCAGTGTCTTGTGTTACAGCAAGATGTTTTATGACTTCCCGTCACTGCCGCATTGCTTGTTAGGAAAACATCATGTATTTTGTTCCATCCCCAAGGTTGCCCTGGACCTCCTCATATTACAGATTTCAGACTTTCAACTTGGCAGTAGTGAATACAGGTATGAGCATGAAACAAGCTGCCATAACGTCTGCATGACATTAGGTACATGTACTGAAAAAGAAAATACTTGGTGATAAAAGCCTCCCGCCTCAACTCTTACCTATTATTTTGCACATGTTCACCGAAGGATAAAACTAAGCAGTATACCAGTGATATGGGAAGACCTGTTCCGTAACCATAGGTCCCATAACCGTATGTTATTTATCAGCACGTGTACATATCGGTGTCCTGTGTAAGCATTCTCTCCTTGTTTCCATTCCTGTGCTTTTAGATTTCTGCGTGTAACTGCCAAGAAAGTGTTAAAACTGCATAGCTGTGTACACATTCATTATTTGTGAAAAGTACAGTGGTATAGCGTCTGAAGGTTCCGTTAAATTCATTGTCTGATTTTATTGTGATCTCCTAACTTGTGTGGAAAAAGTGTTGACTATGAAATAAACTGCATGTGTTGGACATGTGAGTTTCATTTTGTGTTTCTTTTTTATTTTTAATTTCGTCTGCTTCTCTGTGTGTATGTGTGTCTCTTTTTGTTTGCTGCTTGCAGCTACTACCTGAAGAAAAAATTGGTACACGTAATAATGTATATATTATTTCAATATTTTACTCATTTTTCAAATACATGTACTGTGGAAACAGTTCACAATCACATTGCATGTACATGTACATGTACATATCAACAAGGGAAAATCTTTAGGCATCACTGTACAAAACTACAGTGTTCATCCTGTGTGTACAAAAGAAAACGATCTTGTACAGTGTAAGGTACATTTGTAATGGCAATACACACCAACATGCTCATCCCTTTTTCATGTACACGTACTTTGCTCATATAAACCAAACTGTGAAAGAAGTGTTATTTTTCTTTCTTCCATTTCCCAACTATTTGCCAGCTGATTCATTTAAATTCAGAACATATGCCCACAAAAGGCAAATTACATGTATCAGTAAACGCAGACCAAAGTACACAGCTAGCATTACTTCATTCCCTGAGAATCACTTGAAAGAAGCAAGTTCTCTAAAGAAGAAACTGGCAGAAAAAAAGAAGAAGAACAGCAGTTAACAGAGAAATGTATTCATCATCCGCGTTTCTTCATTTTCTCATTCATGTCTTTGAATCCTTCCTCTAACTCTTTCATAAGTGTGCTTCCAAAGCGCGATGCACGCTGACTTGTCTGCCGCACATCTTGTTTTGCTTGCTGCACTGTATCAGATTCTCGGAGTTTCTCTATCCCCTCCTCTCCTGAAAGAAAGCAAATGCACTCTTTTTATTTTGAGAAAATGTGCACTCACAATATCCATTAAAATTTAAATAGCTTATGGTACATGTACCAGTAAACATATAATATATAATATATATATATATATGCTTTCCCCCCAAATTCTTGTTTTTAGCAAGCAAGTTTTGGATACATTTTCCTTGAAAAATAAATTTCTCCTAATACCCAATATGTATCAAAACAACGTATGCATGGATGTGCGCATGCGCGCGTTCTAAAATAACCTTTCTCCGCTTACCAAGCTCTTTGCCTCTGTGAAACATGTAAGCTGTCAGCTGTGCAGCTCTCCTCACTGGATAGCTGTCTGCCAGCTGTCACAAAAATGATTATTGGTAAATATGGTCATTATACATAAACAAATAAATGTTTGCAAAAACAGTGAGGCCACATATAAGATGCCAGACACAGTCCACTTTGTCAGTGAGAGGCTGTCACAAACACTATCAAGATTCAAAACCATCTTTATTCGCAGAATATATTAGCTCATTAACTTTTATGATACAGAACAGCTGGCACACAAAATTCAAATTTTTCTCTGCCTGCAACATTTCAGTCAAAAGTTTCAGACAAAAAGTTTTATTTTGAGTAATGCTGACTTGACTGCATTTCATGTGCCAAGTTTAGCCGCCACAGGGATACAAACATGTATGTGTGTGGCAGCTGATGATCTCTATGCTGAGGTTTTATAACTCAGGTTTTGATCAAATATTTGTGCCCAGGGCCTTGGTTAATAATTAATTTATTATGATGCAAGCTAATTAATTCAATGATGAGTGCAAGCACTTACCTGTTGGATAAGCTGTTCATTGTTCAGAAGATACCTGAAAAGGTGCCAGTACTGCATTATCAGTAAAATCAGGCTTTGAACTTGAATCAGTTAATATCTGACATTAAAAAAAAACAAAAAAACTTCGCATCTTTTCCAGGATGGGCACATGTATGCATTCATGCTAATGGCATATCAACTACTTCTTCTGACCATGCGTGGTCATCAATTTGACCATTACTGTCGCTTGAAGGTGGTGCACCTGGTAAGGAACAAGAGCAGATTTATTTATTACGGATGATGGATGGAGTGTAGGGAATGTAACCGTCATTTGCTGGAGGAGGTGGGGGGGGGGGGAGTAACTACCAACTGCTGTTTCCCGCCTCCAGCGTAGACCTGTCTGGGAACTGAAGCGGTCCACGGGGTGGAAACCCCAACTGGCATAGCTCTAGTCTTTTTTGTTTCCTTCCTTGGAGCAGCCGCCATTAGTGGGTTGATGATTCTGCTGCTTTGAGGGTTTGCACTATAGTTGGTTACCATTAATAACTAATGGAGGCGGGACACCCTACCCATGAATGTGTCATTGACAACCCTACTTTGGCAGTTGGTCGGGCAGGGGAGAAGGTTAGCTGTGGCTACATATATGTGTGTGACAGTGTGTATCAACACTGAAGGTTGCATAAGTGGAATTCTGTATATTCTGTCTATGACACACAGCTGCTTAACATTATCAGTAAAGTTGTGTTAACATTAAAGGGGCTAATACACTGTACTACCATTTCTGACAGATTGTTCTAAGCTGTTTTCATGGTACAGTACATGTATCTATTATGTATACATCACACCACTTAGACAGTGACAGCATCTGTAATGCCAGCACTCACATGCAGCCAACAGAAGCGTACTTGATGACGCAGTGACCACACTGAGTGCTCCAGTAGTGTAACAACAGTATTAAAAGTTGAATTTTTGACCATTAGCGCAAAGTATAAACAACACTGTATCACATTATTAGTTGTACCGGTATACTTATCACCAAGATTAGATAAGAGTATTTTGAGCGTACAGGTGCACTTACGAACAAAACTGTTCCAAAATGTAAGCTGACTTAGCAAAGATGGAATTAGCCTGTTTAACCTGTATAAATCTCAGACAGTTATAGTTTGGTGTGTTTGAAATCTTCCCTGTTCAGTTATTGCAGTGACCATGCAGCCATGCTTGCATCACTGATCAGCGTGTATGTAACGTCTATCACTGACTTGTGCAAGACTTTAAACTTAACTGGCAAAGGGGCATATAGGCCTATACATGACTGGCTGACACAAGTTTTGAAGTCATTCCACTGGATGTATACATATGGTCAAGAGTACAGAGGTGAGTCGACTGCTCAAAATGGCTACCCATTCACATGAATGATGCTACAAATTTGTTTAAAAAGCATGCACAGTTGTCTACTTTGGCTCACTTGTTCAGTATAAATCAGAGTTTCAAACAGTGAGAATTGGATGTGGTACATTTACTTCTTGCGTTTAAAACTCTGGGTTTTGGGCGAAAAATCGGTGATTGCAGTGGAAGAAAAACGTGACAGAAAGTACTTGCGATCGCTGAAGTGTTATTTTGAGAAACATGGAGAACGGTCAGTGAACCCATTTGCTGTCTCCAAATGCTCAAAACTGCCTTTATTTCAGTCAGCATACTGGCAGGTGTCAAATATTTTCCGTTTTTTAGAAAAATGACTGAAAATGTAGGCACGTTTGGACATAACGTCGGCGTAAACTTCCGATGATCAACATCGACCACCGAGGTCGAACGTACTTTTGTCCTGCGAAATACCTAACTTGCATAATCTCAACATCGTTTTTTCACTCTTTATTTTTCATGGAAGAACACCGATATATCTCGTGTTGTTGAAAAGAAACTTCGTGTTGATTTCGAAGACCCGACGGTGTGTTAATTTTACTGTTATGTTCACGCGAGAAAAAATCGATCGCTACACTCGGGTATGAGATAAATTCAACCAGCGGCCGTTTCAAACACAAGCTGGAAGCATGATTTCTTTGAGCTGATGACTTTGATTACCGTCACTGGAGGAGGCAGCCGATAATCCCGAGGGTAAGTTTTAAGTGTTAAGTGTTATCTTCAGACAAATCTAGTCAACTCAGCAGCAAAAAGTGAATAAACACAAAGAGTCTGTGTTCTTGTGCATTTTGGAATACTGCTGACAACAGCGGCAATGGTAAACTCGATGTTAGTGTGGTGATTGGTATCACCAACACGTGGATGTTAATCCTTGTCGTGATTCTAATCGATGCAGCCGTGGAGACATTTTTGGTTTAGGTTGTAAACGTTATGTTCATGACTCTGTTACAAAAGTTGTGTATTCAGCAACAAACAATGAATGCCTTAGGTATTTTTAGGTGAAAAGCTACTCTGAAAAAGATTCTTTGCGGAGAGTAAAGCTTTCTTATGTAAAATTTCAGATGTCTCTGGTTTGAACACAACTTTACTCACAAACGAAGGTCGTCAGCATTATGTTCAAACTCATACGACGACAAGTCTAGCACCAAACAAAAATAAAATATCCTGCTAAACATCTTTGGAATAATTTTTCTCCCTGGAGTCTTGAAAATTTCCATTCAAACACATTTTTGTGTGTTCATCTGTTTGTTTATTGAAGTTAACTTTACACACCGTACCCAGATTCATGCAGTTGTTATATTATGTACAAACAACAACTTGGGCATTCCTTCGTTTTTTTAATGGCCAGAAATAGAGGACAGCGAAATTATGTGTTTTTATTCATGACTGTGTGTTTTTTTTTTCCCAGGATCACACCAATAGAAAATGTGCAGGAGCTGTTTGTGTTTGAACACAACTTTATACACAGACAGTGGGTTTCAAGTTATGTTCAGTCAAAGGTTACATTTTTTTCCTTTGCTGTACTGAAAAATGATATGTATTCACTATTTCCTATGCTGTGAGCCCCTTTTTGATTATAGCAGTTTGTATACATCATCCCTGTGTGTGTTTGAGTGAAAGCCGTTGCATGAGTGTTTGTCAAGTTAAGTTCCAGCAACTTGATCAGTTGATGATGACAGTTAACAATTTTATTATGCTTTTAAATCATATTTTTGTGAAGAGAATGTGTACCTTCGATTAAAGCACACTTCCTGGTAATACATTTTTTTTTTGTTTTTCCTCTTGTTTGAATTTGACAGTCTCAAATGAGTCTGTCACAGTGTAGTGTTATGTTCGAAGTTGCGTAAAGTTACATTCATGTAGCTTGAGATAGCAATTATCTATGGGATTAAGCTTAAAATCATACTTTGAGGGGGTTAAAGAGTACCTCCCATTGAACCACACTTACTACAACTGATATGTTTTGTTCTTTTTCCTTCTGGTTGACTTTAGCTATCTGAAATTTGTCTGTCACAGTGTAATGTTGTGTTCAAGTGTGTCAAGTTATGTTCAGACAGCTGGATATGGTAATAATTCATGTGTTAAAGCTGTTAGATACATTTTTGTGTGAGTAAGTTTTACTTACCATAAAAACAAAGTCACTGGTAATGTATTTTTTGGTACCTTTTCCTCCTGTGTGACTTTAAAAGTATTGAATGAGTCTGTCACGTTGTAATGTTATGTTTAAGCATGCTCAGTTCTTTCTTTGATCACTTTATTCAGGGACACAGTGAAGTAGCAACTGTTATTTTTGTTTTTGCATGTATTTCAAGGGTCAGTCTTTAATTTTACTGGGAAACAATAATAACTGGAATAAAATGTTTAGCTTTTTAAAGGGTTTTATTGACATGTTCCGTCAAGCAGAAAACCAGAAACATTTGAATCCATTTCTGTTTACGTATCATTTATTATTGTTCATGTATTGCACTACATTATTATTGAGTAACCCAAACAATGTTCTTAAGAAGTTTTTATTGACCAAACAGTATCAGTACTCTGTCATAATGGTGCTCATTTCAGTTTAGCATGCTGCTTGATGTAAAGTTATGTTCACACCACTTTTTCATTGCATTTCTTTGCATCTGGTGAGTCTTTCCTTCTCTTTTGTGATATGGTTGAAGGTTAAGCCTTGAAAATAAAAACACAAAATGCAAACAACATCACTGGTTTGTTTTTGCCTTGAAATTTTAAGTCTGCAAAATTGTGACAGTGTTTAATGTTATGTACAAACTCACAACTTATTTTTTCAAATACGGCCAATCGACAACTTGTATGAGAAAATCAGATACGGTGAAGATTGCTCATGACAAGACACACCAAATTCACATAAAATAGTTTGTTTATCACTTTGCTGAAAACTGGGTACTCATGTCACACTCACTCGACTCAACTCTGTACTCTTGACCATATATATCATGTCTATCAGTACCCCTTTCTGGTGTTTGTTACTCTGTAACTTGGTGTTGTTGGGAATAATGCAGTTGAAAGTACTGACCTTTTTAACACATGAAACTTTAATAATTTTATATTTATATACGTATATTTTCGGATAATTCTAGGACACAGCAACCAAGTATATTTGCCAGTATTATAAAACGAAGGGCAGACGTTATGCTGTGAGCTATTGGGGATCCAACTCTGACCCCCCAAATTTCGTCATTGCAGACTTAGCGAAGACCTTAGCCAACACCGTAGAAAACATGAAATTACCTGAGGATCGAACGCAAAGGCATCGACCTTGATTCGTTCTTACGACCTGAATCCGACTTAAGCTTATCTCATGTAGTTATTTTCGGCGTTATCGACACGGTCTATCGACACGCTACGACGGATCGTGCGGATAAGACAAGTGTAACCGTGCCAATAGCATTTCTGCGGAGTTGACAGATAAACAATGTATCAGAATTGACAGGTTTTCGGTTACACGCTTGCTAAACAAATGAAACTGTGTCTTTTCCAACAGACAAATGGATTTTTAGCATAAATTTCTGATGACCTTGCACTTGTTGCGGATCTTTTTCGACTGCTAACGAGCCAATCAAATGCCTGATAGCCATGTCGTCAGCTCATGGCGACGATTATCGCTGCGTAGGTCTGCGACCATCCTGGTTATTACAGCGAAATGTTTGGTACGTTCTTTAGGAAATCGTATTTTGTTTGCTAACTTTTCAGAAAAGTACGCATTTCTTTCTGGAAAACACATCACTGTGTGAGAGTAGCGGCTGACTATTCTTGCTTTTCTGTTGGATTCGTCCAAGGACGCCGTCCAGAAAAAAAAAGTGCAGCAGACATGTTGAAATTCGTTTTGGCATATAAATGCGTATAACATCTACAAGTGGTGCCCTTTTCGCCTCCTGTAATTAATGTTTATGTGCAAGTGTTATGAACAAATTGTATTTCTGTCAGATTGTGCCGGTCAGATGTGTTCTTGCAAATAATGGCCTTGTAAATGTGATGCAAATGATCTGACAGCCGCGGGTCAAACGGTACATGCATTATTAAGTCCAGATATAGTTATTGTTCAGAATTACACATTATTTCGCAGTGGCCAGCTTGGACAAATATACATCTGCATCTACATCTCCTATTACGACGTCGTTATTATTTATAATAAAATCGTTTGAAATGATGTGCTGACCAACCTGCACCCTCAGCAGCTCCAGAAATAGTGCTAAGTAATACGGAATGGCTGCAGGTTTCTCATTTAGGTTTTGCAATTGCATACATTCTCTCAGAATGGTTTGTACTGTTTCATAATAATTTATTGTAAAGAGAGTTGGAGAAGATGAAAAACCCAAGATTTTGCAATCAGTAGCCAGTATCACTATCACTATCAGTATGCCAGACACTGTCATGTGAAAAGTATGTGGAATGATTATACAGACATTGTAAAAGCATAAGGTCCACTTTCAGGGGAAAAATAGATCTTACCCTTTGTCTGGTTTACTTCAGAACTGCTACTGTATAACATGCCCAGACTACTCATTTTGAGCAACAGAGTTTAAGTTGTCGTGAATTTCCTCTCTCAGTTTCAGGCACTAAACTGCAAAAGAGTGACCCATCTGGAGAAAGCAGTTTTGATCTGGATTAACTGACTGTCAGATTAAATAGATTTTGAGCCTATCATCTGGAGCAGTCACCACAGGTTTGTTAATTGCGTCCTTTGCGATAATCTCAGGTTTCATGATCTTGAATTATTCAGGTATGGGTACTGTTTAAGGTGTTTGACAGAGTTACACTGCACAGCAGGAAAGGTCAAATGCTTTAGAAATTAGATGCTTGTGTCATAGCCAAGCTACTCATGCACATTGTGTGGTAGACTGTATAACTCGACATGACACACATATTACAAACTTAGTGAGTTTGTGAACTTTATATCATAACACTGTGTTCTGTTTCTCTCCTGAACTAGCTCTGTCTTGACCGTCTCGGGCAGAAGAGGCAGGGCCCAAGAGTAAAGATAAATTGTATTGTGCTCTTGGTAGATAGGTATTTGAATGGCATTACAATTAACCTGAGTGATAAGGTTAGCAAAAAATACAGATTGAAGAAAGATTTCAAGTTTAAAAGAGTGGCAATTGCCCCGTTCCATTTCACGACACTCTCACTGTGTAGAGCAGGGCTTAATTGGATTAGCTTTGCTTTGCCACATGAATGTTGTGGTTTGCCACATGTATGAATGTTGTGCTTTGCCACATGAATGTTGTGAATGTTGTCTCTGGTTTCAGAGTATTAACAAGTGACCAGTGCAGCAGACTTGGAGAGCAAGAGCAGCAGCAGAATCTTGTGTTGTCCACAGCATGAAGTCAGTGGTCAAGTCTAGTGCTGCTAAAGACCAAGGTATAAAGAAAATCTGCATTTGATCTCTGTTCCCAGCCCTCCTCCACATTCAGCATTCTTCTTTTTGACAGAAACAATATTAATCTCAAGGGCAAATGTATTTGCATGAAAGGTTCTGTTCAGAGATGGTTTCTTTGCTGCATGCACAAATAGGAATTTTGGAATATATATACCTGTTCACGCCTGAAAACAGAAGAAAACGCCAGAAAACATCAATCAAGGAGTCAGTTCATCCTCTTCAGACTCTTCCCGTCTCAGTCTCAAACATCCCAAGATTTTCCACCATTCTCTAACAAAGATAATGGGCTAATGTAACTGCAAAGCACATTAATACATGTATTCAAAACTAGCAGAAAACAGGCAAGAACACTTGATCACAACAACAGTAAAATAAATAGAACTTGTAGTTGCACTGATCATAAATTGTGGATACCCTTTTTATGAAAGAAACAAGCAAGTAATATTCCTTGTGTTCCATCCTCATTAATTTTAAATTAATGTGTGTCGACCATGACAAATTTGCATTTTTGTCCAAAACCTAAATATTTCCAATAAAGTATGAAAGTTAACATGTAGCTTGACTAAAACTTTGTACTGGAAGGTGCTTTCTACATCGCCCAAAGTAAAGCTGGTGGGTGGGCTGTATTTAAAGATGGCTGCACAATAGTGTGATGCTTTTTGTTTTTTTGTGGCTCACATAATAGGCCGCCTTTAATAAGTGACAGAAATGTTTGTATTTCCTGTATTTCTCTGGTTGTGGGGTGTTCTATAACATGAATTATTAAGAGCAGCAGAACCAAGATCATAAGCTAGTATCACTAGCTGTTGAAACACGAGTGGAGGATAACAGTGTACCAATAGAGTTCACCTGTTATGCAGTGATATGTCACCGTTCATAAATTAGCAAGGAGACTGCGATGTTCTTGTCCAGTTTCAGTGTGTATACCAACATAGACGAAAAAATGAAAATCCAAGGGTGAACTTGCACCAGCTGCAGTTTAGGGTGCACCCTAATGCACTCTAAATCGCAATATCTTCAAGTGTTTCATTTCTCTTTGGAATCATTGAATTAATTTTAAATGAAGTGAAGTGTTGATTTTTGTTGTCTATTTGTTTTTCCCCCATCCTAGTTCATTATTTTATGGCTTCACTTTTCCAGATGATGAAAAGGTTTAATAATTTTCCTTGGCTGTGAACAAATCATGTACCTTTCTCTAGATGAGAAGTGCAAACCTAGAGCAGTGACTGCATGTATTCAACTGTTTAGTTCTACTAGATTTCAGCAATAGATGTTCCTTTTATTATTCCATTTTGCTTTTAACGTGTGCATATCGCTTCTTGGCATCGGTGGCATTTAACTACGGTACGTGTTGTTTGAACAGTGTAAAACAAACAGGTAATTGTTCTGGTTCATGCGTGGTCAGAAATGTGATCTAGTATGCTTCTTGAGTTCAGTAAAACTGCTACTGTTCACTTGATACAGTGTTGAATGTCTGAAGTGGATACTGTAGCAGAAACACAGGGCTTCATCATCTCAGTTGCCCTGGGCAGCTCACCACTTTTATCATCTGTCTATGGGACTCTGATGGACAATCAGAAAGAATCATGATGCATAAAATTGCTATTCACAAAATGACAAAGACATTGGATGCCAAGAACACAAGCACAGGGTTAACCTGCATAATGGTGGTGTGTAAAAAGCTAGAACTGCATGTTGCTGTACAAACACTGGTTCCAGTTTGCTGCCATGCTCAGGTCCAAAACTTGCCTGCACTTATTTTGCTGACTTGATGCACACTTGCATTTCTTGTCTATGGTTAACATTTTCCCAGTTTCTGGTTTGCTGTTTGTTTTGCTTGTCCATTCTTTGTCCCGATGTATAGCCTCTCTTCCTTTAAACACGTTTCACATAGGGCTTTTTAAAAGGAGTCTCCTGCAAAGGAGGCTGTAGAAATTTCATTGTAAACCGCACGCAAGAAAGTTTCAAAGAAGATAGTAATCAGTATACTATTGTATAACTACATTACTACAAGTTACAACTTTTGTACCATTACCCTGTGAAAATTCCCCCCACTCCCCTAGTTATGTGCATTTGTACATGTTTCTTTTGTAAATATATTTGTACATATTCACATGAAGAAGGTGGTTAATTTTTAGAAGAATCTGAAATATCACTGTCTTGCTAGAAACAGAATTTCTGTTTTCTAGGTCAGTTTTCACAAGTTAAAATAAATAACCTGGTGGTTTTGACAATTGCACGCAAGAATTAGAATCTATACTATAGGAGAGAACCATTTATAAATAACACATTGGAGGGGTTGTGTGACGATGATAGCATTGCTGTTGGTTTTTTAAGTTTTAACACAACCACTTCTGCAGTCACTTTTCAGTTTTACATTCAGAAAATCGGTTCAAATCATTATGCTGAAACAGTGTGAGTCGTTGGCTAAAGCTTGCAGGTAAATCACAAGTATGCAGACAGAAAATTTGTTAGTTATATTATTACTAATAGCATAATGTTGTGTGTGTTTGTCTGTCTGTTGGTGTGTGTTTTCAGGGGTGTTTTTGCTGGCTAGTAAAAACACTATATTGCTGTGGTGTATAGTTTTACCAGCCTGTTACAGGATAAAATTTATTACAAACTTGTGTCCAGTTACTGTTATAGATGTTTGTTTCTATTCCCAGTAGATAGCACCCAAATGTTGCTGATAAAAATATATGTGTTAAGAATTTCAAGTCGTCCACTGCACAGATGTCTGATTACAGCAAGCTACCAGTAGAGTGTACCAAACTACGTGCTGGTAATCTTTTCAAGTTTTTGGATGGATGTGCTTGATTTGTTCCTGCTCTGGTTTGATGGCTAATAATCCTGTTCTGGGTGAATGAAGAGAATTGCAATCAGGCTGGAGACATGTTGGGGGGATTCATAGCTGACAAATAACTGTTACCATTTCTTCACAGTGTGGACGGTTGTCATAGTGTCCCCAGAACTGTTGGCCACAGGACCGCGGGTAGGGGAAAGGTTGCTTATGAAAAGATTCTTTCTGTTATTAACACCTGCTTTCAACATACTATTAGTTACCACCCCAACCTCATAACACTGTAAAGACCCTGTGACAGATACGCCTAGCTGTCACTGGAGTCAGCTGGGCTTGGCTGTGTTTCTCCGTGTCTACTTCCTTGTTATTCTCCACTTCCCAGGAGTCAATTTAAATATTTTGTCTTTGTATTGAAGGTGTTGAAAAGGGAAGCTAAGCAGGTAATGTATTTTTATTTTTGTATGGTGCCAATGTGTGTGCCATTATCATTTAGTTATGCATTTATACTAAGATCTGGTCTTGTTACTGGTCAGTTTACATGCACCGGTTTTCCATAAAAGTAAGAGAATTACATTGAGTTACATTGGAATACAATACAAACAAATGCAGCTACATTATGAGTCAGGTGTAGGCTTTAAGATGTTAGCAGGTATGAATTGTTGCAGCTTTTCAACTGCCACATGCAGACAACCGATTTGTTAAACTTGCCTGTATGGGCAATGAAACTAGCTATGTTTCAATCAGCTGATGTTAGTGGCATAGACTTACATCAATAGCAGTTCGAGTCTCTTTGTTGGTCAGCCAGTATGTAATCACAAATCTGCTCGCTTCACGACTAACTTTGACTAGTTTTGCTTACAATGTTTAATTTACAGAAGGAAATTAAACTCTTTGACTTAGTATCAAGCCAGTTTCATTTGTATCCCAAATGGTACTGTAGCGTGACAGGTATTTTGCATGGGCTGTGGGTATCGACTATGCATGCTGTGTCAGTTAGGCAACAGTCACGTCTGTCTGTTGAAAAAGGTGTTCCAATATATGGTCAAACGCAGCCTGTGGCAAGCAAACTGGGACGTGTTTTAAGAACCTTCATGCAGCCTATGTGAATTTAAAAAGTATACATGTATGTGAAATGAGATAGGTTTGTCTTGCAGTCACTGCTCTTGTACAAGTGGATTTAAGTGTTCTGGTGTGTCTGTCAGATTGTTCTTTGTGTTATTTGATCGTGTGAGGACGATTGGACTGAGTTGCAACATTTCAGGTTTAATGTGCCAGCACCATCAACTACCGTCTGCACTGTTGTTATTTCTCCTCATTTCAACCTTCTTTTTTTTTTTTGTATTACTGGCTCATGCTGCTTTGCAGAACAGACCTGCAGTTTGGAGTTGAAGCATGTCACTACATCTATATTTGCAGTTGCACCCCCAACATGTCAGCTTTTATCTCTTTGTAAAACCAGTTCATTCGTCAAGTTGTAACCGCTGACTTTGGTCTGAGATAAGACTGCTGGTGAACACTGTATAGAATTAAAACGGTTTGCACTGATGAGCACTGTTAAGTGTTTTCAAGAGGTAGATTTGATAATATAAAAATGCTCAGAGTAACGAATCAAGAATGAAATTTATAACATGAGTATGATACTTTCAGACATCCTGCACTTGTTTTAAGTCAGTATTTGTTTTTCTGTGGTCATTGGTTACAGCTTGACAACTAACCAGTTACATAATGTATCCTGTGATAGCATTGTCCACCTAGCGATATGTGTAGTGATCATCATGGCTTGTATGTATGTATTCCCCAGTGTGACTGGCGTACTGTATTCTGTACATCTGTGTATGCATGTACTGCAGTGTTACTGGTACTGACCTTCAACTTGACCTTTACATTCACACACTTGTATGTCTGTCTCGTTTGTCTGAGTAAATTTTGAAGTTGCTTAGCATAATGTAGAATTGTACTTCTTGTAGAGCGCATTGATTCCCTTCAACTTACATGGATAACATTTACTGCAGTGTTTGACTCACATCTGTGTATTCACCCATGCTCCTAGCTGAGGAGAGTGCGCACTACAAACTTTCTTTCCCCTCCCCTGCTACTGTCACAATTTTGTTTGCATTCTGTGCTCATTCATTTCATTTTAACATTATTCAAATATGGTTATTACACATTAAAATGAACAACCCTGCTTACTTACAGATAGTTTTAGCCTGGAAAATACAATTTTCATTTAATTTTTGTGTGTGTAAGGTCATAAGCTGATGCTGATGATACATCATGGGAGTATTGTACAAGACTCTACTCTGTCTGTCTCTCTGTGTTAAGCTCACTTGGGGTATGCCTGTCTGACAGCTGAAGTACAATGTGCATAAATACCACTGTAGTTTTTTGTTACTTCAAGATTATGAATGTTAGAACTAACATAAATTTACCAGTTGCGATGTCGGTGATAAAGCTGTACAGTAAAGTGGGAATAAGGGTTTCATCTCCTGCTTGTAGTTGTTTTGAACCATTGTGTGTCCAAATTTTTTGGGTTTTTTTTGTGTTTTATTTTGCAGTCCATATATCCGTATTTATTTCTGTGCTACACCAAACATTTGATGCACCGCTGACATCTTTAAAGTGCAGACTGAAAGTGGTCTGCTCTTGTTTTCATTCGGAATCATTTACCCATTTTGTTTTCAACGTTACCACGGTTTTGTTGTGTTTAGAGAATGCTTAGACTTTTCACAGTTTTCTTTCTCTTGTTACACCTGATTTAGAGTTACATGTATTCTAGGCAGTAAAAACATTTACCTTTAGGCAGTGTATTCTGTGGGTAGTGTCAGTGAACAGCTACAGGAGCTTTGATTTGTTTTACGAGAAAAACAATTAGAAAAAAACAAACAGACAAAAAATCAGTAACAGACAAGGAAACTTTAGAATTGGGAGTGGTTAAAAGGTATTCATGCAGCGCTGCTCATAAAGCATAGATCAGCATAATTTTAGATCATTTATTAGAACTTGTGAGGGTTTTGGCAATTTGAAAATATTTGACAAATTGCTCAGTAGGCCGTGTTCATTGTGATGGTAAAACTGGTGTGTAGTTCTGAGGATAAATATAGCCTGTAATATGTCTGTTTTGGTCCACAGATTGCAGATTATCAAGGTGTTTTAATGTTCTTACACTCACGCATTTTTCACAAGTATCCTAGCGCATGTGCAGTTTAATCATTAACATGTGTTTGGAATAGTGAACTTACGCGAGTGCACTGTAATCTCAAACTTCTGGGAAGTCTTGATGCATTTTAAATAATTCTCTCCCCCCCCCCCCCCCCCCCTCTCTGTCATTCATATAAACAAGCAAATGCACTATTTCAGGGAGATCGCTTTTTAAAGTACATTTTGAAGATGTTTTCCTTTGAAGCCAAAAGGTGTGAACGTAGTTAAAAAAAGAGAGGGTAAACATGTGGAGGTGCCTAGTGACTTCTTTTCAATTCAGTGTGAATGTCTCTTTCTTCATCAGCATGTAGTACATTGATGTCGGTGCATGTGTTTTTCTCCATCATTGTTTTTGTGTTTAATGGCTGATTGAAAAAGCATTATCATGCTTTCATTTGTGTGTTTCATTCAATGGCAGTGACTGATAATGTTGTAGTTTTAGATGGTTGTTCTAAAAGTGTGTATTGCAAGCATGCACTAACCAAGTTGGGTTGTTGTTTTTTTCAACACCCCCCCCCCCCCCCAAAAAAAAAAAAAAAAAAAACAACAACAAAAAAAACCCCAAAAAACCAACAACAACAAACAAAAACAACAACAAAACACACACACACACCCAAAAAAAGATTAGTTACATTGTACATAGTACATGTACATATACCTTTTTGCTTTGTCACCTGCTGAATAAACATAAAACTCAGACTAATAAATGACAGATTTTCTGAATACTTGGATTCACAAAGACAAACCTACCTTTACGGTTTACATTTTCGTTTGCATCGAACAAAACCAATTTTAGGGTTTGTGAAAAAACTATGCAAGGTTTAAGGAACAGGCATGAGCAAGCACTCTCTCTCTCTCTCTCTCTCTCTCTCTTTCTCTTCCTCTTCCTCTTTCTCTTCTCTCATTCTCTCGTGTTACACACACACACACACACTATCTCTCTCTCTCTCTCTCTCTCTCTCTCTCTCTGCAAGCTGTGTCCTCACTCTTAAATTTTCAGTGAATAATGTTTTTGTCGGAATCATGAATTGCATGGTATATTAGAGCAGAGAACATTGGTAGATAATCTTAAGTACAGTATTTTATTATTAATACTGAATAGTGTTAATTTTGCGACACGTTTGACTTTGGAGCCAGAAAAGTAACTCAGTAGCTCTCGGTACTATGCTTTTCTTTTCTTTTTTTTTAGGTCTTTCACTTTCAATTACTTTGTGTTACAGAGTGTCTGTGAATGGTGTGGACATTAACTGCGGTAGCAGTAGGTGTGCATGGCAATAGAAATCGGTAGAGCTTTGAAGGCATTTCTTATTCATGGGTTTCATCTGTAGTCTGTTGGTGGTGGTCCTGTTTGCGTGTAACTTTGACAAGATCTGTCTAGACCTGAATAGAACTGTTGGACTGCTTCAGTGACATTTTTCTGCTTATAATGCTTCACAGTGGTTGCTTTTGAACAGATTGTTCTGGGGGACTTTTTGTTTCAGCCATTATGATTCATAGAGGAAGTTGTTCTTGAATGAGGCATCACTTGCAATTTGTATTGACTGGCCATGTTTACTGTTATTTCTGTGTGCTTCTGCTTGTGCACTTTAGCTCGCGATTTGTGCAAAGTTGGATAGACCAGCATTTTACATGAGAAAGGTTCTTGCTAGTTGGAAAATGGATCTGTAAACATTGATGCTTTTTGTCAGTGGTAGACAAGCCAAACATGGGTTTTCACAATGTCAGGCATTTGTACTTAACATGTGTAGTACTACAAATACACTCGTATTGAGGTGCCACCAGCAATTTGTTTTGTGAAAAGCATATGCTCTGCACTGGTATTGCATCTTTCTAAATGCACTGGATCGGTATCGATAATCAGTTCTTTTGCATTAGGGATGGAACTTCTGTCCCAAACTTTGCCACTCACATTGCTTTTGGGTTGCCTCATAAAGTGCAGTGAGCTGTTTGGAATGTGTACATGTATGTGTAATGGAACCGTACGCCTGTTTGGCTGTAAGTGTACTCAAAGTGGTTGTCAGGTCAAGTTTTCGGTCTCTGTGTTTGGTCTCACAATTCTTTCACACACTTCCTGGTGTATCTCTCTCTGTAGAACAGAAAATGGATTCAGGATTTCTGATTTCACTGGTTTCTGATTTCTTTGCATTGTCATATATCCCTTCATTCATAAGTGTCCGTGGTGTCTGTCAGTGCTTGTAGAATATGTATACTGCATACTTACGTTGAATAGCATAATTTTTACATGGCATTATGCATGGGCCTGTAATCCTCTTTTCCTCCTTTATTACTTCACCCAGTTTTCACTTGGCATATCAGGTGTTTTTGTTTTGAGTGGGGGAAGGGGGGTGGGGGGGGGGGCACTGCAGATCTTTTTTTTTTTTTTTTTTAATAAAATTCCGTTTTACACACTGTTGCTGTTAACAGGAATGGATTATTTCCTTGGATGATCTTGCCCAAAATTGGTCTCTTTGATTTACTTTAATACTTGTATGGTGTAACATTTCCCTTGTCTTACCCACAGTGGGATTACATGTACCAATGTCACCTGTTCTATCCCTTCTGGCTTTCATAACCGCATGTTTTGAGTTTCACATCATCCCTTGCTACATGTACATACAGTACAGCTTCAACTCGTAATTTAGCTACCTGTAAATGTATTTTTGTGCACAAGGTTACAGACCATGCTGTAAGTGAGGACAGCTCATTTTATTTCACTCCTTTCGTTCCTGCAGCCATTGTTGCTAACCACATTCAAAGATACTGAATTATATTGATTGATTAGTTGCATGATTTTACTAACTTTCAATCATTGGAGCTAAAGCAGCATTTTCAGTGGTAATATAGGTTGGGTGAATAATCGTGTTCTTTGATATGAGTTTCTGTGTCATTGTCAACTACTAGATTGTTTTACGGTTTGAGCTCATTTTCAGGCTTCTTCAAGCTTTGCTGTGTTTGCACTCAATTTCTGAGGTTGCTGTTCACATTTGTGAAGTTTTTACTGTTGCATAGCCAACTTTCTCATAAATCCTTGTAAGGGATTCACAAGCAGGTTTGGTTTGTAGACATAGCTGATGTCTGACTCTGTGTGAGGATGATGATTTGGGATAAAGTCCCCCAGAGGAGCTTTGAATAATATAACCAGAGCATACATGTAGAATCTGTTTCCTGCAATATGATGCGTTGTCTATAGACGTTGGCATTTATTCCCTCTTGCGGAGGAATGCAGTGAATGTGTTTTCACAGGAGTATTCAGTCTTCAGATGCAGCATTTTCTTGATAGGTCTTTGGTGTTTCCAGTTTGTAGATTCATGCTGGTGAAATTCATTCATCATTTGCCCACATGTAGTTGCACTGTGTTTATTACTCTACAGATCACATGCCTACCTCTTATTTTAGGGTTACACTTTGAGTTCATGTTGAGAGCATGGTAGTTTGACCAGCAAAGTTTTTACAGTATGCTAGTGTCTGATAGCACTTTCAAAATACTTTCATAATATGAAGCTAACAAAATATGAGTGCCTGAGAAACTTCATACTAATGGTTTAAATATTTCATACCAATTCATAGATGTATGCATTATGTGTTACTCTGTTGGGTATCATTTGGCACTTTGAATTGGATACCCTGTACATGTACAGAAAATGTATATATATATGTATGAAACAAACATTGGGAGAGACATGGAAAATCTATGGGTAGGACCTCTTTTAAAAAAAGTGTTAAAATAAACTTTATCTAAATATCTAAAACAGTTTACTTAAAAATTCAGATTGAACTGCAGTGAGATCATATGTAGGTAGCTTGGAGCTAGTGCATGACCATCATTGTACTACTACAGTAATTAGGTTCACGTCTGTGTTGCAAGAATTAGTGTACACAGTGACAGAATGACTCACCTGATGTGCCAGGTTTTCATCCCTAAGGTACAGTGTCTGGATTCACTCCTATTGTCTGTGGTAACTGAATTTGTGGACCTCCCTCAATTTTGTTTATTAATTAATCCATCCAGGTGTCATTTTGGGTTTTTCTTCCTGCCACGGTTACTAACAGTTTAGATTATGGCAACAGGTGTATTTGACAGCTAAGGTGTCAACTCTAGCTGCTGCACAACTTCTGTAGTGCTATTTGTTGTTGGCACCCTGTCTCTCAGTTCAGTAGTGAAGCGGTTTTATGCTTGTTGCATGGATCTGCCTACAGTTTGTTCAAGTGCTTGCTTCTGTCATTATCTGTTGGTTCATAACGATTGTTTGGTGTGGGAGGGGGAGGGGGGAGAGGTCCTCATCCATCTCTGGGGCCATGTTTGGTGGGGCAGTTGGGTTTCCTCATCCATTTGTTGGGCCATGACAGTTTCATATAGGCTGTGCTGAATACTTGCAGTAAAAAGATAAGACTTTTGGTTTATGAAACAAGCGATGGAACAGCACATGTTCTCCACAACCCATATTGTGTTCCTGAGTGTTACATTGTGTTCCTGAGTGTTGCATTTCATTTCATTTTCTTTTTACATTTTTTAATGACTGGTGTCTTAATAGTGAGCATGATATTATTCAGCTTATTATTATTATTATTTGAAATTTTACTTTGATGAAACAAGTTTATTACTCCAAAATTTTCATCCAGAACAATCCTCAGCTTGCAGTGACAAAAAATAAACTCAAGATTTAAGCTACTGTGTTTTTTATTGACAGTTACCCGTTTCTACAGCTTGAAAGTTGGACTCACAGTGATTTAAAAAAGTGCATTGTTGAAGTTGCACTGTAGGATCAGTAATTGTTTTTGGTTCTTGTCAAAATTTATTGTGGAGGTTTGAGTAGGGTTAGCATTGAAGTGGGGTCTGTGTCTACTTGGGATGCTTTGTATTTTGAGTATGACTTCTCAATACAGAATAACATTTTCTCACTTCCTTTGCCATTCCTGATTTGCACAGTCAGTGTTTCTCATCCTTTCTGCGATAACTGCACAAGTGACAAGTTTGAATTTTATCATAATTCCAAACGTTCTTGCACATATCATCTTTATTATTATTTTTTGTTGTTGTTGTTATTAGGATGATTGATTTATTTCAAAATTTCTCTTTGAGTTTGAGGCATGCTGTGACTAATTTTTTTTCGTGCTGTCAGTTCATTTTCCAGTAGGAAATTTTTGCTTTTTATTCTAAATTTTTTTTGGTCAGAAGTTTCTTTATTCATTATTTGTATACACAGTGTATTATATATTATTTGTAGAGTTCAGAACCCCCTTCTCCCACATTTCACATAGGTTTAAGTACTTTAACAGTTTAGTTTCTCTAAGTGTTCACAAAATACTTCACTAAATGATACATCCCACTATCTTTAGACATACATTAAAACCATTATGGATGAGGTCCTTTGCTCACATTTAGATTGGATGCATGTATCTGCGTCAAGTTTTAATTGTTGATTTTTTGTAAATGCCACTGAAAACAAATTGCCCAGACTGGGATAATAAAGATATTGAATTGAAGGAAGGTAACTTGCTTAGTGACTACAACGAAGAGATCGCAGAAGCTGCCATTTTGCAAGCTCCATCATGACCATTGCTACGTTTATGAACTTTCACCCTTGCGTGTATACAGAAACATTTCCGTATTCTGGTATCTCAGATGGCACATTCGTACGGGAAAACACTGTACAGTGTCAATACAAAACAGGAACACCTAAATGGCTTCAGGCTTTTAAGACAGTACAGAACATTTGTACAGTACAGTATGTACTGTATGTATGGTTGGTCACTTTGTGTGATTCTGACATATTTAGGGCTGCACAGTGTATCAAGTAGCTAATGTACCCTGGTATCCATTATTGTTGGTGTTGAAGTTTAAACATTTAACTGTGTGGTTGGGTTTTTAATTAGTAGTAAAAAATTTTAAGGGAATTGACATTTCAGCTTTTGTACTGAACATGTACTTGGGAGAAGTACTGGTATGTCAGTTTCGGTGATGGGTTCTCTTCATTTATTGTCTTTGTTCTCTTTGCATGTCGTTAACTGTAAACGTATTTGTTGTCAACATATTGTCACTCACACCGACATACATGTACATGTATTCTCAAACTAGCATTTGTTGTTCACTAGAGACTTTTCACCACTGATTCATATCCCTGTCATTCGCCATGTGTGATTGTGACATTTCATGGTTTCTAGGAATTTCCAGTCAGAGTAGCAATATCAAGAATTTTACAAACTAAACCTCTGTGAGCCATTAACAGTTTTTGGGGTTTTTTTTTGGAGCTGTTATCCCTTTCTTTCCATTGCTTTTTTTTTATTATTATATTTTTTATTTTTATTAAAGGTTGGAGAAAATGCACAGGCTTTGTTCCTCCTCCAACTCCAGCTTTATAACATTTTCTCACAAAAGATGCTTTCTCTCAGCACAAGAAAAGTTTTCTCAACATCGGTCAGATCACCCCTGTCACCAGTCTCTAAACATGCACCCGTATAACAATTTACGTGTACCATATTTGAAATATGAAAGAATCCAACCTTTTCACAAATAGAGCTTGTCAAGTAATTTCACGTCCAACCTATGTGCCTAAGATTTTTTTTTTTTTTTTTCAAGATAGCTCTGAGCAAAGACATTTGTTTTCATGTTGTGTTATTACATGCACCTGTCTGATTCTCTTCTATGTTATTCTTTCATTTGTTTTGTTGTTGTTGTTGTTGGGGTTTTTTTTTGCACATACCTTATTTCCTACAGGTGAAGCTTTAGCACTCAGATCTAATTGTTCAAGAAAATTTCATTTGTGGAGTTTTTCATGTGTGTGTGTTTATAGAATTAGAATAACGCTGAACATACATCACCCTGCTTTAGCTCCCCCTTTTCACTTTGCCTTTTTGTTTCCGGCATGGTTGTAGAGGTGGTAGAAATGTGGGTTTTTGACAATGGATGCCTTGCATCAGGTATTCCTGGTAGCTTACTAGGTAATTGTAAAATTCAGATAATGCGTTCTTAGTCTTCAAAAAACGTAAGCAAGAAGACTAAACTTTGGGGGGGGGGGGGGAGAGCAGTTAGATTGATTTCACACTGTTACGCACGGCATATCATCCATTCATTAATATACCCTGCCTGGCTGCCATCCAAACTGTGCTTCTTTCAAGAAGAGATATAACTATATAGATTTGCACCATGTTCTTGATATAAAAATGTCTGCTTTTGCAGTACAGTCTGCCTGAATAAGCTTAAACTCAAGTGTAACTTACAAAATCATCTAAAATCGTTTCTTCTGTTTTCATTTCCATAAGCGCATGTATCACATATTTTAAAGGTTAAAGACCTTTTAAGCTGCACACTTAACTTCTATGTGGTGTGTTGGTAGTTAATAGGATAGCTTGCATTCTTCATGTATGCGGGTGAAGATTTTTCTTCCATTTGCTTATCAACTCATACAGTTTCTCTTGAACTTGTAGTGTGAATGATTATTTGCGGTGGTGGGTGGTGGAAAAATGCTCTGCTAACAAGATATGCTGTAAGGTCATGTTTCTCATGAGGCATTGCCCAGTACAAAGTTATTAGTTTTAGTATTAATGTCAGTAAACTTTTAGTGTAAAGAGATGTATGTGTGAGTGAAGTGTTGCAGTGTGTGTGTGTGTGTGTGTGGGGGGGGGGGGGGTTACACATGGCGTGCAGGAAAGTGAGAGAAAAAAAAAAAGGTAAACTTCGTGAAAGGTTGATTTACTCATATTGCTCTTGAAAAGAAAGTTGTAAATGAGGTCAGCCAGTGCAGGGTTGCACATTTAAGTCGGTCCCAGGACATTGACCTATAACATTTTCAAATGTCCTATTTTTCTCACCTCAAGCGGACATTTGTCCTATTAAAATTTTTTATTGCCACTAAGTGGTCAGGACACTGTGTCCTATCACTTTGCTGTTTCCAGGACACTTTGTCCTACAGAAGCTGTGGAAAATGTGCAACCCTGCCAGTGTTTGTTATTAGCTTCACTATACAGTTCTACAGAATTGTACGTTACTTTATTGCCCTAACATTTGTCTGGGTCTGTGTATTTTTGACGAAATGATTTGAATCGGTCAGTATATGCTGGTAGAACATCATTTTTGTTTGTAAAGAAATGAAATTGTATTTATTGCTGTTTTCCAGACCTGATCCTACTGTTGATATGCTTCCCATTTTCATAAATCGCACTTCCCAGTCCCCAGCACTCTATTTGTTTTTACTCTGCACCACCATTTGACTAGATTAATAGACACGTTTTTGCCATACTTACTAAGTGTTGAATTTTGTTTAGAACAAAATTAAAATGATGTTCATAACATAGTTTTTCCCTCCTAGAAGTAGTTGTTTGAAAATGAGTAGGTGCAATAATGTGAGCCAATTGCGTTTCAGTACTTTCACGCCCCATGCTCCCACACTTCTTTTCCGTTTTTTTCCGTTTAGCTTCATTCTTGACTTTGCTGTACCTTGTGAGTACACCACATGTTGCTGGAACTATTCACTGAATAGTAAATTAGCTGCTTGTTATTTAGACTGGATGCACAGTGCACAAGACAGTACCGTTTACCTGTTGCATTGCTACAGCAAATGATTTATTACTCAGGATCAGACCAGATAAAAACACATCTTTCTTGCCGTCTTGTCATAGCTTTTCAAGCCCGAGTGAGGTAAAATACATGGTATTCTTGCGTGGTTATGCCCTGCGACTTGAGAGTGAATGCTTTGTAGCTGATGTTTTCTGACCATTTTCGTGTCACTGGCTGTTGCTCTATATGCATGATGAAGTGTTTCGTAGTTCAGGCATCCATATATTTTGAAGGGAGGACATAATTACCTCCTCACACACCTTTCTCTTTCTGCGACGTCATTTTACAGCTATATTGATATTGCATCCCAGTTATGGTTGCCAGTTATATATGCTCTATTTTCATCTCTCGCTCTCTGACTCTGTCTTTCTCTTGTATTTGTTTGAGGCATGTCGTACAAGTAAGATGCTTACAAGGTACCGCGTAGGCCTGTGCCTTTTACAGTTCAGTCTGTGAATTAACAGCTTGGTAGCTGTGCAGGCTAGCCTGGAGAAAAACTCACTACTTGTATTATAACATCTATTTGGGTGGAAACAGTAATGTTATGGGATCACTGTGTCTGTGGGAGTGTATGTGGTTTTGCACGAGTGTCGAGTCTGTGCCTGTCCTGCAGTGCATGTTGGCAAGCAGTCCTTCACATGAATGTCAAAGTATATATGTCGAGTGGCTGCTCTGTCTGTCTGTGTGTGAGAGAGAGAGAGAGTGTGTGTGTGTGTGTGTGTGTGTGTGTGTGAGAGAGAGGGGGAGAAAGAGACTGGCTGTGTGCCCAGGTAGGGATATGGAGAACACACTGAAAAAATGTGTAAGTGCTACTTGTGGATTTAGGGTGTGGTGTTTTTTTTTGTTTTTTTTTTGGTTCTGTGTTTTTTTGTTTGTTTTTATTTTCATGTATCTGTTGTTCACACAATCATAGCTTATTAGCCATTCTCCATCACCGCCTTTTATACCCAATTACATCTCTTCCTGACCACCCAACCAGTTAACATTCCTCTGGTGAATGATAGTTTAATGAAGGTTTTCCTTTTTTAACTTTTGGTGTGCGTACATTTGTTGCTTTGTTGTTTTGACTGGTTTTCTGGTTGACAGAACTTGGGTGTTGCCAAGATCTTGCTCTCATTGCAGTCAGCTTCAATCCAGTATCCAAAATAATGCTTTTTACAACTACCTGCATTTTAATTCAGTTTATCTTACAAGATGGGGGTACGCTTAGGCTTTAATCTTTTTTTAAAAAGTCTCCATCCACCTTACGGGGGGGGGGGGGGGGGGCATTTTTGTAAACATGCTGTACTTTGTAGTGGCTGCTTATTGCCAGAGGTAGCAATTTATACATCGAATGGGGAATATGTAATATTTTGTTAACTTTGTGTGTTGCCTTTCTGTTTTGTGTTCAATCAGCTGTTTCTTCATTTAATAGTTAACCTGTGTGGTATCTAATCAGATTTAGACTTAGTACTGAGGTCGTGGTTGAGTTTATCATGCGAAACTGTCAACTTGCACATACACATGTCAACAAATACAAAGCAGCAACAAAGAAGTTAGGTTGTGCTGGAATTTTTGTCAGTCCCTGTGATTGCAGTATGAATATGTGGTTAAAAAAAAACAACGCCTACATTTAACATCATACACCCTTAATGATAGTATTGCTAGGATGCTTGTTTTGCACCCAAGTTGGGTACTGTTGCTGGATTGAAGTTGTCTGTTGTGTATTCTTGCAGACTGATTAGTATTGTCGCAGTTACATTAGCTTTTGTATAAAGTTAATATGCATGTCCATATTCTATTTATGTAACACCAGGGAGACTAATTTGGTTTCTTTGATTGTTGAAGCTGGTGGGAGACTTAATAGTAGAAACTGTAAACTCCACTACAGAAGTGGCTGTTGAACAATGAACGTATGTGTGTCTGTGAGGGAATGTGTGCATGTGTGAGCAGGGGAAAACACACCAACAAGCAAGTTTACCTTCTTTGTGTGTCTCTGCGTTGATACATATACTGCCTACACATTTTTGTTTTTACCCATCTCAACTTGATGCGTGTTTCATATAAAACAGTGGTGGTGTTTTTGGATTTTAAGAAACTATGATGATTTGTACAGACTGTTTAAAACAGGCCTTTTTTGTATTGTGTGAGAAATGTGTAACTGCTTAATGCGTCACATTTTGCCATAACTTACTACTTATAGCACTTACAGATTCATAGTGGGAAGATTAGCGTGGTTGCAGCAGTGTAGAGACATCACAGGCCACTACATCTGTTGGCATGCTGCAGCTTGGCATGGCAACCGTTTCATCTTTAGTATGATGGTTATCTACAGAAGGTTCTGATACATGTGTTTGCTACAACATACAGTAATTACAAGCTTGTGAATTTTTATGAAGTATATTGTTTGTGCATTTCAGGAGCAGTCACCAGTGTTGCAGCCACTTCCACAACATCCATCAGTACTACTGCTGCTGCTGCAGTTCCAGCTGTCAGCAAGGATGGGGATGCCAAGCCTGAACCCAAAACCACTCCACCCAAGGTCATTTTTTTTAAACAAACAGTATAAGAACATATAAGAACAAGCCAGAATATGTGTGTGTTTTGCAGCTTTAGTGTTACAAATGTTGACAGCACTTTTCATGATTGGTACTGCAATGTAGAATAAGTAGTTCACAGATGCCATACACATCAGAGACAGAGGACTGATTGGAATCTAACAGACTAAATAGAGTTCACTCATAGTGTGCACAGAAAACACGTCCCACTTGCACGTGGAATCCAATCTGTAGATCTAGCAGGTGGAAAATATTCAAATATTCCTATTACAGGTGCCAAAAGGTACAGAAGGGAAGAAGGAGCCTGCAACCCCACCTGCTAAAAATGCCACACCCACATCTCCTACCAAAACGCTGAGATCTGGCCCTGTGACCAGGAGTCGCCAGGTGATCTATTTCATCCGACAGATTCAAAGAGTTTGTTCTTTCCTTTTGGGGTGTTTTTGGTCTTACGTTAAGTCTTACAATTTACCTTGGTTTTCAACATCCCATGGTGCGATATATATCATGATGTAGGTGATACACCTTCCTCTACCTTTTCCTTAGAAAATTTTTTTATTCACCATTTTTTATTGTCTCCACAGGCTGCAGCAAAGAAAGATGCCAAGCAGGTTCCGAGTGAGACGCAGTAAGTGGTGAACTTTGTGTTATTTATTAACTGGCTAGTTAATGGGCGAGCGTGTGTTCTTTGTGTCAGGGTCATATGAGCTGTTTGCAGTGGGAAGTGATTCACAGCTCAGGTAGTTCATTGCAATCATTTGATTCCAGCTGTAAGATCATTATGCAACTATCTGTCACTTTCACCCATTACCCTTTATTTAACTAGGTTATGGGTGACTACATTGTGTGGACCATTGCAGGGAAGCTGTGCAGGCAGACGGGGAGGCACAGAAAGCAAGTGGTGTGGTTTCATTCTCACTAAAGAAGTCAGCCAACAAGGTGACCCCAGCTGTTGCTGCATTTACTCCTGAAAACACGGAGCAAGAAGAGGATGCTGACACTGAGCCAAAGCCGCGATCCCTTAACCTGCCTCTCCCAGAGCCAGTGGGCATTGAGGATGGTGTAGAGAAGAATACTCCGCCTGCTAATGCAGATGGGAAAGCAGCAAGGTTTGTTGTTGTTGCTCAAAAAAAGAAAACAATTTGTAATGTAGAACACTGGAATGAAAGCATAACTGACAACAGACCTTAGGAGGAGGGTTATTGTTACTGACAGTGACCATGGTAAAATGCTAGGTTTCAAGTTATTGTGTATTGTTTGAGGATTTTGAACATGAAATGGATGAATGATGTGAAAGTGTATTGTCTATTGCAGCTCAGATGCTGTTCAGCTGGATAAGGCAGAAGTACCAGTATCGTCAGCCACCACCGCATCAGCTTTGACAACAGGCACAGATACAGCTGTAGTTTCATCTTGTGCAACAACCTCTGGAGTCCCAAAGCTGCTAACGTCTTTTGTAAAGGTTTTCAGCTGCAAAGACGAAACACATGCATTGGACTGGCCAGCGGAGATGGTAAAGTACACTGCTGCGGCTCCTTCTATATCATTCAGCTGTAACCCACTCTACTTTGACTTCACCCAGCTGCTGTCACGCTCTCAACAGAAAAAAGATGCTGTCACATCTGGAAAGTCACCAAAAACAGAACAGGTAGCAGCAGCAGAGTCTGTGCAGGTAGATGAGAAAGTAGATGATACGGTGAAGGAAAAGGAAGCCACAGAGGATAAGAAAGAGGAGGGTGCAGAGAAAGAGGACAAGGAAAAGCCTGTGAAAGACAAAAAGACTGCCAAGAAGAAGAAAAAGAAGAAGAAAAAGAAGCATTCTCACAAGGCTGAAGATGGTGAAGGAGCTCAGGTGGAAGGGGAGGAGGAAAAAGGCAAAAGTGAGAAAAAGAAGAAGAAAAAACACAAGAAACGAAAACAGAAAAGTGAAAAATTGGTTACAGAAGATGCTGCTGGCAATGAACAAGAGGGTAATGAGGCCAAGAATGCGAAGGTTGAAAAGGACAGGAGTCGCCAGAGAAAGCGGTCAAAACGGAAACGCAGTCATAGGGAAGCCAATAAGACAGGTGCCGAAGGAGAAGAGAATGCTGGGGATACAGTAGATGGTGATGTCCCGGCAAAGAAAACACCTCGCAAACGCTCCTCACACAAACACTCAAAGAGGCACCGTGGGCGACGTGGCTCTCAACGTAGAGCTGGCCCTTCTGGGTCGGGAAAAACTGAGGATGGCAAAGGCAGTGCAAAGTCAAAGCATAACCAGCCGAAAGTGAAAATTGACTACAATGATGCTGAGGAGGAGGTTGAAGTGTCTGAAGAGACCAAAACAGAAACAGGAGAAACAAAAGTGAAGAAATTAAAGAAGATGAAAGTTCCTCAGGTGCCTGCTACAGAGGAGGTCAGTGTTGCTGATGGTGTGAGTGGGGAGAAAGGAAGTAAGGCAGCCAACCCTACTGTAGGTGAAGTTGCCAAGTTAGGGAAGCCCAGCTCAGACTCCACTCATGAAGGCAATCCTCTTAATGAAAATAAGAAAAGCCCAGCTGCAAAAGTCTTGCAAACCAGTAAGGATTCCACCCTGAAGTCACCAGGAGATGGGAAGAGGCCAGTCAAAAGAGAAGGTGCAGCTGAGTCCTCAAACACCCCTAAAGGTGTCCAAGCAGGATCACAGAGAAAAAGGCAAGCCAGCACATCTAGTGCAGAGGGACAAACTCCCAACAAGGTGCCAAAGCCGTCACTGCAGGATGACAAGGCTGCAGACTCATGGAGCAAGGCAGAAGACATGTATGAAAACAAAAATCAAGGGGATGATGGCAAGTCAAAGTGGGACACCAGTGACAGCGAACTTGAAAATAATGACCCTCTTGGGAAAGTGATAGAGTCCTCCCAGAATGAGGCCAGAGACGAAGATGGTGCACAGTCTGCATCTACAGAACAAAAAGCAAATGGTGGGCAAAATGCCAACAGTGGAAAGAAAGCAGCACATGACTCGTCAAAATCTTCAGCAAATCGTCACAATCACCGTCACAGTCCTCGAAGCAAGAAGTCGTTCAGTTCAGATGAATCTAGTCGCTCTCGCAGTAGAGACTCGCGTTCTCGCTCTCGCAGTTATTCCAGGTCAAGGTCACGTTCAAGGTCTTCACGTTCAAGATCATATTCAAGATCAAGGAGTTATTCTTACTACAGCTCTTCAAGGTCTCGCTCCCGCTCGCATTCAAGGAGTCGATCGTCACGCAGCTATTCAAGAAGCAGTTCTTGGAGCAGGTCTTACCACAGGCACAGTCGTTCTTACTCAAGTGGCAGTGGGTCAAGTTACTCGCGCTCACGCTCACGATCTAGGAGTTACACCCGCTCTCGCAGTGATTCACGCTCACGTTCCAGATCTTACAGTTCACGCTCCTCCAGAAGCAAGTCGCGTTCAAGGAGCAAGGTCAGATCGCGACGTCGTCCTCGACCTATTCCTACTAAGACCGAACACACTGTAGAGAAAGCCAAGCCTAAAAGCAGTGATCCCACAGAAATACCGTTGCCTGTTGCTGGAGCAGATAAAACTGAAAACAAAGAAGAGAAAGAAGTTATTACAGACATCCCTCTTCCAGCAGCAGATGAAAAGACCCCTGCCACAGCTACATCCACAGCCACAACTGAGTCAACAGACTCCACTGTTTCAGCAGACAAAGGGGAAAGTGATCCTGGTCCTCTTTACCCTCCACCCCCACCTCCAATCAGCATTGACAACCCGGGTCATGGCAATCCACATGGCAACCCTCATACAAGTATGGCTGGAAATCCTCATCCTGGTGATGGTCACAATCCAGGACACATGGGCCCTCACCATGGTCCACACAATCCTCATCCACACCCAATGGATGGACCACTGCACCATATGGATGGGCCACCTCATCACATGGAAGGGCCTCCACATCACATGGACGGGCCCCCTCGGTTTGACGGACCACCACCACGCTTTGATGGGCCTCCTCCACGCTTTGATGGGCCACCAATGCGCATGGGTCCTGGCAATCGGCCCATGATGCCCCCGCGACCCATGGGTCCTGGTTTTAGAGGACCTCCACCTAGGTTTCCACCGGGAGGACCACATGGAATGCCCCCTAGACCTGGAATGGGACCGCCAGGCCATAGAATGGGTCCAGGACCCATGGGACCTAGAGGACCACCAGGGCCACATGGACCAAACATGGGACCACCGGGTCCAGGTATGGGACCACCACCAGGGCCAGGGCCTCGCAACATGGGACCACCTCGTCCAGGTCCGCATGGACCTCCACCACCAGGACACGGCCCTCCTCCAGGACCTGGACCCAGAGGCCCCCGTGGGGGTCCACCCAGAGGTGACATGCCTCCCCCTCCCTTCCCACCACGACCTGGCATGGGACCCCCATTCAGACCTGGGCCTAGAGGGCCCCCACCAAGCTCTGGAGGTCCAGGCATGCCTCCTCCCAACATGGGAGGTCCTCCACCTGGAAACTTCAGAGGCCCACCACCAGGAATGAGGCCTCCCCCACCCTTCCCGCTGCCTGGCCCTAGGGACATGGGACCCCCTCCCCACCAGGGTCATCCACATGACCAGGGTCCTGCCCCTCATCCTTCAGCGTCAGGAAGTGCTGCTGGTCATGGCCAGCACCCTGAACCTCCCAAATCAGAATCATCCAGTCCACCTCCACTGCCTCCTCCAAAGCCACCCTCACCACAGCCGCCGCCACCACCAAAGAAAGAAGAAGAGATCAAGCCCATGCAACCCCTGATTCCCCCAGAGCAGGCAGAGCAGTACCGCAAATTGCAAGAACAGGCTCAGAAACATGCCAAAAAGCAACAGAAGCGACAGCAGCAGAGAGAAAAAGGGGAGCCAGAATCTTCCTCTTCCGAAAGTGAGGAAGAGGCAGAAACTGTCTTGGCTGTCACTACTGCAGCAGACACAGCCCAGAGTGAACTAGCAGAAATGGAGGCAGCAGCGCTTGCAGCGGGAGAGGACCCAGGAGATGAGAGCCAGACAACTGTGTTGATGCCTACGGCGCAGTCACCCTTGCTGCAGCAGCACCCCATGCTGATCTCACCACAGCCTGTTGCCACACCAGTGTCTATAGGTGGAATGCCACACCTCATGCATGCTCAGCCAGGTCAGGCTATGCTGGTCCCTGCCCACCAAGCCGTCCAGGTCAGTGACAGTTTTTGTCAGGTTGTCATTTCACAACTGATAATTGGAGATGTATCATTCTTGAGGTACTAGCTATCTCCAAACTTCAGCTATGGATTGACATTGCTTGTTTTCATTTTACTGATTGCTTAGCGGAAGAGCATAATATTAATAAAGTACAATGGTAGCTTCACTTCATTTTTACTAAATTTTACTAGATTTTTTTGGAGCATCCCATGGTAGCATGTACTCAGTTAGGATGTAATGAGGTATCCGACAATCAGTTTGTCACTTTAACACCCCCCCCCCCCCCCCCCCCAAAAAAAAAAAAACAAAAAAACACACACACACACACACACAAAACACTGGCATAAGTGTCAAGCTGCCTACAGGTACAAGGCAAGAAGTTAATTTTCAGCTCTTCAGTAGTTCATTTGTTTAGTTTTCAATGACTGAACTAATGTCCACAAGTAACCTACGCAACTGTGGTGTAGTTGAGCTGAGTGAAGTACACAGTTACTAATTCTGTTACTGTTGATTCAGGTGAGTATGGCACTGGCCCAGCATCATTCAGTGCCCTTGCAGGCAGGCCCCCCTGTCATGGCCATACCTCAGTCTGTGGCTGCTTCCCATGCCCACCTACAAGCAGCCCAGCTAGGGGGTGTGCCCAGTGGTGCAGTTGCCATGATTCCACACCCTCATCACCCAGGTCTGCAGATAGCAGTCAACCACCCCGCAGCAGCAGCTGCCTACCCAGGCCTTCAGACAGCCATGGTCATGCAAGCACAGGCACAGGCAGCACAAGCGCAGCCACATGTCATTGCTATCAATGCAGCAGGTACGTCTCAGGCTCAGTAGACTGATAGATTTGAAGTGTTATGATATTTTAAAGTGTTGGACAGAATGAAGTCAAACAAACTGATGAATGAAATGTGTATTTCTGTGCTTGATTAAAAAAGTCCAAAGATAGTGTACAAATACCATTGCCTGTTTCAGGTCAGCAAGTCATGGTCCCGGCACACATGGCAGGCATCCAAGCTGGTGCTCCAGCTACAGCAATGGCACAGCCTATGGTGCAACATGTACAGCACATGCAGCACTTTTCTCATGCTGCCTTTCAGCATCCCAGCGGCCAGATTGTCCTGGTGCCTCGCATCCAACGACCTCCCATCTGATAAAACCTGTAGTGTCTGTGACCCAAGGGCAGTGGAGGAAAGACTGAGGGAGAGCAGCATTGTGATAGTAACAGTGACTGTGCTTTGCCTTAGCCTGGCCTGACAGTGTTGTGGACGTGATGCTGTGCCTTGTGCTTTCCAAGCTGTGTGACTGTTGGATGACTGTTGGAACAGCTTAGGACAGCGCTGTGCCTTTTGTCTGGCCAGAACTGTGCATTGATAGATGGTTCTGTTATGCTATTCCGGAAACTGCACAGACCATGCTGCATTATGGCAACACTTCTAGCTGATTTAATGTCCCTTTGTAGTGTGTGCCAACAGACTGCTTCAGTTAATGCATCAGTAGCGAGTTGGAGATGGCATGTGACAAGGTTGGCTGCCAGTCATTCTTTTGTCATGTTATGTGATCTGTAGATAGTTAGTATTCATACATGTGCAGAGGCAGTAGTTGCACTGTGGCATTGTAGGAAGATGCAGTTACGTTTGTTTCACTTCCTTTTGTGCTAGACTCATACCACCAGCACGTGATGTTTTGCCAAGTTGTAGAGACTGCTCAAAACATTCAGGCCCACATTAACTGTGTAGATCAATCATCATCATGGTTGCAGTACGTGTATATTTGTAGGGAGTATAGCAGACATTGTAGCAGTGTTTTTAATATGAAATTGCATTAAGGGTAGTTACACTGTCATATAAGCAGCCTTGGGCACTGGTAGCATATGGAACATGCTAAGATAAGATCATGCTGCAAGCAAAAACACAGTACCCAGTATGTGTACTGAAAATAGTTTTATCTGAAATTACGTCAATTTTTACCACGAAAAACTGCTTTCAGTTGCTTTGTACAGTTCATGAATAAAGTTTTTGTTCCTTTTTATTATTTATGAGAAAAATATCTCTAATTATATGTTATTTCTTACCAAAGACTTCCTTTTGTTGCTGAAACTGTTTTATCATTGTGTTCACAGTGACCATACATTGTCTGCTGTAATGTCATTACTTATCCATATACATGTACTGCTGCATGCAGAATATACTGAAGCAGCATCTGTATGTGATAAACAGTACATTGATCACACTCCTTTTCCTCTGGAGCTGTTCAGTAATGGCTTGGTAAAGTCTAAGTTTGTTTTTGATTGGTGCGATTATCTAGAGTGTAAATGATATTACTGTAGTTTAGGAATATTTGTGATGAACATTGTCTGGAAATAAACTTACACCCTAAAGCATCAGATAGATAAACCTATGTAACAGGATGGAAGATATACATAAACAAATTTGGCGTAAATTGCTGCGTAGTCTTTTGAGGATTATTTCACTTTGGTAGCAAACTTTCTCGTCAGCTACAGTGCTGTCAGTGTCATCAGTGAATTGATGACTGACTCCTGTGTTAACTTTGTCCAAGTTATTAAGCAGGGCTGCATATTTCTTCAGTCGCCTATGGGAAGCGTTGGGGTGTTATTCCCTAAGACACTTGATGTCCGTCTGATCTTGCACGCTTAACCCAGGTCTTGCCGAATTAATTTGTTTTGTGCCTAAAAAGTCAGTGGTAGTCTGGAATATTCCGTTCTCAGCATTACCTAGGTAAATTAATATGTAGAGAGAGAGTAGGAACAAAGGCGTCACTAGAGCTGAAAACATGTGTTCAATCAGGTCAATTTCAAAGTGGGGGAAGTAAGTAAAGCTGAGAGCGCTGCTACCTAGATCTAGGAGATGTGTGCTTTGTGTGCCGTTGGACAAATAATTATACCTTGCCCTACATTGGCTACAAGCCACATTGGGGGGGGGGGGGGAATCTACAATCCTACCACTGAAACACCTATATATAAACCTATAAAGTTGTTTTTTTTTCAGCTGGCTTTGTTCTGAGTTACTCCACCAAAATGTCAATCTGATCTTGCACCTTGGGGGGGGGGGGGGGGGGCACATGTTGTCAGCTGCTTTTGTTTTGATTGTTTTAGTTAATGAATAGTTCAGTCTTGTTCTGACTGCTTTGACGGTAATGCTATGCAGTTCTAGATGAACCATTTGCATGCACCCTTCCCGTGTCTGATTTTACTAGTCAGGGATGTCTTCCCACATGAACTCCGGTATAGGTATTTGTTGCTTCTTGCTTTGTGTCAACACAGTGAATGTATGTTACAGTTATTCTTATGTCTGTTCATTGTAGTGGAATTTCTGTGAAAAACTGTAGCATTAGCATTATCTCAACAATCACAAATGCAACAAATTCCAAACTGGCACAGTCGTAGTTGGAGACAAAAGAAAACTTTTCTTTAAAAAAGCTCCTCTGAGGGCACCTCTCAGTTGAAGAACTCAGAATCATCACAGTGTTCAACCACTGGTGGTGTGTTTTTTCATGCATTGCATACTTGACAGGCATACTCTTGAATGACCTTGCACAGAAGTCAAGGTTAGATCTGCCTAAAATTTAAAAACCTGAAAACCAGTTTGGTGTATAGAACCATATTCCGAGATATTCGGCATGCTGATGTTCAGCAACAGATTTCTGGGATAGCCTTGCAGATCTTCCCTGTGCATCAAGTTCACACATAAATGGTAGAGATTTTGCCATTGAAGTTTAAATGTTGTGTAGTTTTTGTCACTGCTGCTAGGAATACCCTTGCAGATGATCTTTCCTGTACGTCAAGTTCACACATAAGTGGTAAAGATTTTGTTGTGTAATCTGTATCACTGCTGCTAATGTACATGTATGTTTAACTTAATCTCCAAGTCATTTGAAACTGTGATGCTGCAAATGATTAGATTCCCATGAGGTGATGGCCATGTTGAAAACGATGAAGTGTTCAAGCGATGGCCAAGCAGAGCAGTGTTATTATTTGTGATTGGACATAGTCCCAGCATTCCCTCCTTTGGAATGTGGCCTTCCAGGTGCAGAATGACAAGAGTGTTTTCACGTCATGTTAGTCTCATAACCAGATTTAGCTGTGAGTTTGACTGCTTTTTACCTGTATTTCTTTTGGCCTTGGCCACAGAGAAGTGTAATTAATAATCAGAAATTTTTCATTGAAAAGACAAACTGGCAAAATGAGTGCTTCTTTTGCATTTTTTTGTTTGCATTGTTTTTGTTTGTGTGTATGTGTGTGTTTTTAATCAAGAAAAAGATGATGTTGATGGAGTCCTCACAATTGGACAACATGTGATGGCAACTGTTTGTTCTCTTGGTTCTTTCTTAGATTGTTACTTTAGGCGTGGTCACTTCGAGTGGTCAAGAGTGTTACCTCTAGGCGATGGCACTGTTACTTATGGTATACCTCTGTATTGGCTTGCCAACTTAGTACATTGTACACATGAGTAATAAAATGTAAATGAAGGACTCTCTGTGTCATTAGGTGCAAGTGTCTTTTCCACCACAAGATTGTGTCCTGAAAGCTTTTGATGATGTACAATCATGTCTTTCATACTGATTTGTACAAGTTCACATTTCATTGTTAAAACAGAATTACACAGACTCCATGATTTTATTTATTTATTTTTTTTTTTGGGGGGGGGGGGGGGGTAAAATACACTGATAATTTAATTGAGTTCGAGACATTTTGGCTCAGAGATAGCATTCTCAACACCACTGGATATGACAAAGTTGCATTTTGCACCGAGCATATCTCAGCTTGTGCATAATTTTTACTGGATTTTATTTTTTAGATGAAAACTTGCTTGCTTTGTGTCTACAAACATGGTTCTCTCAGACTTCTTCACTCAGTTCACATACAATACAAAAGTAGAAAGTAAGATGTACATCAAACAAGTAGTGTATCCAGAATAATTTTGGCAACATGTCTGATGTCTGCTGATTAGCGCAGGAAAGTATCTTCAGTTTTTAGATTACAGGTAGGGAAATTGCCTTTGAGTTACGTGTGTTTGCACATAGTATTTTGTGCTATGTAATTTATTATTATGTATGGTTACATGTGAATGTGCTCGTGAGAATGTCCGTTGTTCATGAAGTGTGGGTGTGTTGACGTTCATTATTCAAGTTTTACATTGCCATTTCATGGTTTCGCCCTGATGTGCCCTTAAAACTTTGTAACTTTGTTAAACTCACAGGTATATCCAAGGTTAATGTATGTGTGTGTGCGATTTCATCCTAGATGTTTAATATGTGCTTGATCGGGTGTTCTCGTTGCATAGTTGAATGGGCAGGTTGTATTGTTATACAGTTGTGTACCTATCGCTCTATGCCTCCTGTTGTTGGTTTTATTGTTCACAATCAAAGTGTTTTAAAGGGCGGATCTTGTTTTAACTTCATTGTGCTGCTGCGAGTGTGCATTTCACTTCTGTCTCTTCCCTGCACTCTCTCTCTCTCTCACATGCACACACACGGATTGGAGGAGATGCCCCAAACTGTGTGTGATGGATATTACTCATAGTCAACAGTTTTAGGCAGAAGTCAAGAATCGGTACTTGATTCCCACAAACTGACAAAGGGTGGGTAAGTTTGTAGTGTGCGTTTTCCGCCTGTTATCAAATTCTAGTGATGATCAGGGACACTATATGATAACAGCCTAGACCCACTGGGTACGTGCCTTGTTGGGATATCTTCACAGCAGTATCACACCGTTATCTGCTGCAGTGCATGGACACCAGCCAATGATGAGGTGGATGTGATAAATTAGTTCAATAAATAGAACTGAGTTACAGTACAGTGCACTTCACAAACATCTAAGGAACATCAGTTGCAAATGGATCACAAGCTTCTGTTGTAGGAGTCTGTGTGTGATGGAACACCAAAGTGTTATATTCTCCACGTGAAGTGTGGACATTGTCACCTGTTAGGTTCGGTTACCTATATATGCAAAGTTTGTATGCAGTACACACTACGACTATTCTACAGGCAAGGCATCCAAAACGAACAGGAGGCATGGAGAAAATCATGCAGTGGGTGGTCATTGTTTTGATCAGTGCTGGTGGCTTTGTTTTGGCCAATGCCCGTACAACAGGTACATTAGGACAGTACAAAACTTGTGCTGATGTCTTGCAAGCCAGACGATCAGGTGGTTTACCCGTGCCACAAGATGGAGACTACATCATCTCACTGCCTGGACAAAGTGCCATCACTGTGTATTGTGCAGGTATATTGAATTGAAAATACTTTATTCATCCCTAAATAGGGAAAATACTGATGCCCACAAGATATGACAAAACTGACATTAAAAAACAAAAACAACAAAACAACACACAAACATGGCAATACTTAGTGACAGCTTGATCAACTATACATGACTCCCTTCTCATCAATCACACACACACATTGCAACTTGTTCAATGCTTTTACTGTTTGTCATGGAGGATTCACATTTTAACACACTAGCTGTGCTATTACCTGAACACTATCACAGCCTTGACCTGCTTTTCATGGTCAACTGGTATCCAGAAGAGCGATTGTCCCTGGCCTGCTCAGATAAAATGCACAGACCCAGTACTAAAACGTAGAACACGGATCTCGTCAATCCAGGTACATGTACAAGTTGTGTGCACTGCGCAGCAAACATGTCAAGTTCTCTCACTGATAAGCTGATTCTGACAAAAAAAGGGACTTACGAATTAACTTTAACATTTAAAGATCAATGCACACTATTTCTGGAATCAGAGCTGATACAGTCCTGGTAGTTTCTCTGCTGACAGCCCCCCCCCCCCCCCCACCCCCCCCCCCCCAAAAAAAAGGATGCTGTGCATTTACAGACCACAGAGAGATGTTCACGCAAATGGCTGAAAACAGACACCTGACACAGGATAACATGCATGATTTAAACTTTCTTCTTGTGTAAATTTTGTCATGGCTTGTTCACTTCAGTATAATTATATATAATAATAATGGCCCATTACTTATGGTTTAGCATTGAAGAGAAACTGTTTGCGAATACTGAGAAGCCACGGGAAAACCAAGTAACTACTTAACCGTGACGAAACAAAAAACGATTTGTACCAGTCTCTGTTGCCTGTTTGTACACTGCTTCACGTCCGAGTGACATAGCCGGATAAACAAACAGGCCACTTTATTGTTTGTTTTTACATTGACAGATACGTTTGTTATTTGCTGCCCGGCCTACTCCTACAGGGTATTACAGTATAAGGTTTCCAGTTGATGACAAGCGATTGGTTCATATTTTTGGCACTTCCCGTGGGAACGCCTGACACTGTGCGGCACAGACTGTGATTTTCGCCACCCACGGGCCCAGGGGCCGGAGCGCGTGACCACGTGACAACTCAAGATGCTCGCCACAGAACTAGGCTACATCTACATTTAGGTTGTGATGCTGGCTTTTTGCATGTTAGTAGTTTCCACGGTGATCAGTGAAAGCAGTGACAAATCAGTGTCTGATGACGCCGGTCCCTTATTAGTTCAGCGTGGAGCGTTATTGGAGAGAAATGTGATCACCAGTTATGCAAAATGTTCTCGCTGCTGCCAATGAGGTCATGAATCGAGTTGTTGGCGCCAGTGATTCAGTTATCATGATTACAGTCACGGTCTCTGGTCAGAGTTGCTGTAGTGATAGGAATTCAGTTGTTTCTTGATGATTTAAATAAAAGACAAATAAAGCCAAAAACCAAGACAGCCGTGGTGATTTTGATCCCGTGGCCGGTGGTCAGGCTGTTTTCAGTGATTTCAATATAACTGAGGTTCACGAGTCAACCCGCTTTGCTGACAAAAACTGGTCACGGTGTGACTGACCGGCCAAAAAGACGTGAACCGCACATAGGTCACTCAGGCTGGGGAATTGTCAGTCATATGGCAAATTTCAGTCAAATTTCCTACCCTTTCAGCCAAAAAAGGAAGGGGGGAAAAGGTACAGGTAACTGATAGTATATGGGACTTCAGTTTTGAAGGCTTGCATATCAGTACCAAGGCAGTGTAAATTTAACTTCTGGGTGCCAGTAGAGGCTGCTAAATGCCTTTAAAAATGCTAAAATTAGTTTTTTCTGAAGTGGGGCATCACCCCCGTGGTCTCACAGTGGTGTGCTACTGCTGCACCCTAGCCTAGGTTTCAGTCTCAGTTGTCTTCCTTCAGCAATTTCCCAGCCTGGTCACTCTTGGGGGTAAAATCCACAAAGACAAAGCAAATTCCTCTTTATAGTTACCTGAAATGGAAGTAACCACTTTTTTGTTGCAGGATTTGCTACTGGTACACCAAAGGAGTACATCACACTGGTCAGCGGGAGAAGCAAAAATTATGCTGTAGTCTATGACAAAATTGGTATGCTTGCATTCTGCTTACTTTCATAATTTTTATGAGCCAAACACACACGGAAATGGTATTCTGATACATGAAGTTTGCAATTTATGCTATGACTGCATGAGCGACTTGACAGGCTCATGTACCTAGTTCAGACTGGAAATCAAAGGTCCACAGTAACTGAATAAACATCATGATACAATGTGTGGTCAACTCTTGTCACAGTAAGTTACAGTGTTTCGGCATCTTGGAAACCATTACCAAAAACCAAAAAGTTATTCCAGTTTGACCATGGTGGCAAGTGGCTGTCAGGTCACTGGGGCACAAAACAACATTTATACATGTACCAAAAAAATGTAAAATTACAGTGCGCTGTGGGCATGTATGACAAACGTCTAAACAAGAGTAGAGTGCTCAGGCCAAGAGAAGCGAGTATGCAGGCACATTTTGAATTCTGCTGTGAATTTGACTCATAAAAACCCCATTCCTGCATTTTAGTGTATTGGACCTTGGTGGTGCTGATCATTCCATAAGGTTATGCCATATATATGTGTATTAATTTTATGCTGGCATCCAGCACACTATTGCTTTAGTACAAGGTTTAGATGAAATACAGACTTTGTAGGTGGGGGGTGCAGACTGTGATGATGGTTGTGGTTGTGTCTTAGCACACCTCAGTCACTTCATCTTTTGGCTGAACTTACATCTCAGGTTCAAAGGACAGCTGTGAACAAGAATACCCAGAGACAATCTACAGTCAGCATGGTCGAACAGAGTTCTACAGAGTGCGTGTCAATGTACCTCAGCTTTCTGTTGTCCTGGATGACTTCACTTTTTCTGTAGGCTATGGTGCAGAAAATACAAGGTTTGTTTGCTTGATGTGCACAGCAGACATCAACTTCAGATATTATCGGTAGTCTACGTGCGGGGTACCTAAAGTGTTCTGTGTTTCTTTGTGTGACACAAGTTCTTTATTAGTTTAACTGTCAGAAGTGCAGTTTACAGCTATTAAGAGAGGGATAGTTTACAGCTATTAAGAGAGGGATCTGTGTTGTTTAGTATTTTCAGCGTAAGCATTTCAGACCTATCATATGGCTCAGATAAAACAATTTCAGTTGGCAGTTGATCTTGTTATTTTCCACAAACTTTTGCTTGTGTGCAGTCATGGGATCTTTGTGCTTTTTTTGAAGCATTTGACAGTCTCACAGCACTGTGGCCCTGCCAGGGTACAGACCATACAGATGGCCGGTTTATGCAACTTTATGAATGTTATGAAATGTCTGAAATGCTTACAACCTACCAACCCTCCCGTACTCTCCGTTCATCATCAGAAAAACTGTTAAAGGTTCCAAGAACAACTCTGAAGTCAGCTGGCGAACGTTCATTTTCTTACGCCGCCCCCACTGTCTGGAACGCTTTACCTGTCACCATTAGGGACCTTCCCACGCTGACTCAATTTAAGGCCCATTTGAAGACCTACCTCTTTAGGCAAGCTTTCGAGCTGTAGACCGACCACTGTTTCATCGGCACTCAGTGTGTCAGTGTGTGTGTGTGTGTGTGTGTGTGTGTGTGTGTGTGTGTGTGTGTGTGCGAGCGCAAAGAGTGTTTCGTAGAAAACAGATAGGCGCTATATAAACTGTATTCATTATTATTATTATTATTATGACACCTTATAGTTATACATGTACGAAGTCTTAGTGAGGGGAACTGAGTGTGCTGTCCCTTAGGCCACACTTTGGTGAGGTTGCATGTTCCACATGTTTTCGGTTTTTTTTTTGTGTTGTTTTTTTCTTGGCACTACAATGTAGGGTAATGTTCTTGGCAGTGTACAATGTAGGGATTTAATGTTCTTGGCAGTTTAGAGAGAATCTGGAAAGTCCACATTGCTGCACATGCTGCAGTGTGCGAGAGTTGGCTTTGAGCACTAACAGGTCATACTTTACACATGTATGCTGTGTGCAGTTTTGGGTTTGCTGGTGACATGTATGCCTACCAGTCAACCTGTAAACCTCTAGGCCAGATGTCCATCGACCTTCAGGGCACACCTTTCATCATCTCACCTGATGTCAAGTGGGTGTGGTCTGGAAACTTTGCTGATGGCAGCACTAATGGGCAAGTCTACATGAAGAACAGTGGTGAGAATTTATTTTGAACTTAACACAGTGGTCAGCTGGAGCAAGAATGTGTGTGTGTGTGTGTGTGTGTGTGCGTGTGCGTGTGCGCGCGCACAACAGAGATTCAAATGCTTCCAGATAAAACACTTTCACATTGATGACCATTCAGATTTGCAGCTATTTTAATGGATCTGTAGGTTTGCTAAGTGATGAATAGTACCATTTAGAGCTGATACAAACTTAACAAGTTTCTGGCTCCCTCCCACCTGTACTCTTTGTGCAAGATTATGTCTGTCTGATCACTGGTTTTACAGTACATGTAGGTTTATGCACTTTGACTATTGTATGCTATCTGTGTCTGACCATACCTTTAAATAAATTCTGTCACACAGGGTACATTGGATGTTTTTCTGATGCTGGTGAACGTCTTCTGCCTGCGTCAAAAATAGATGATACACATCTGACACCTGACAAGTGTATTCAACACTGCAGCAATGGCAGTTTCCAGTATGCTGGAGTGGAGGTCAGTTTTATTATGATAATGATAGTGATTATGAACAAACCAGGTGGTCATTATGGAGCTTATGTATTGCCATCAGTTTCCTTCAGTATGGTGTCTACAAACCATACATACTTACATCACAGTCTTTTGAATTGAGCAGTCACCATAGAAACATACGTGTACTTCAGTTTTACATGGTGAAGGTAAGACAGGCATGAAAGTTTTGTCCCTTTCATCAGTAAGGCAGGTCGGATGTGCTGTACCATTCCATTTCACAGTTTTGCTTGCTCCAGTGTATTTTACAATAGTGATAAAATCTGCGAATACTACCGGTACTTTCAATAGTATCATCACTTTGGACACATTCACTGGATGTAAGTCACTGGGGTACTTGCAAAAATCTGCGAATACTACCGGTACTATCAATATTATCATCACTGCAGACACATTCACTGGATGTAAGTCATTGGGATACTTAAGCTGTTTTGTTTGGTTGTTTGTTTGGTTTTTTGGGTTTTTTTTAAGAGGTCAGATGACCTTATCAAACATTTCAGATTGTCAAATCTACATGGATGATTTTGTTATTTCCAGTTTTCCCATGAGTGCTGGTGTGGGGATTCCTACAGCAAATACTCCAGGGTTCAGGAATCAGACTGCAACAGGCAGTGTGATGGTGACCACTCGCAAAATTGTGGGGGTGTATGGAAAATCTCTGTCTTTTCTACAGGTCAGGAAACTGTCAGTATAAATCCTGGTCATTAAAAGGACATAGAGGTACGGGGTACAGTAACTTGTCAGTCTTTGAGAGTGGTTGTTCATTCCAGCCAAAAGAACATTTGCATCCAGAAATACTAGGAGAGAAGGTGTGTGCACCAGTTTGTGAGATCTGTGCTTTATGGCTTTTTTTTTTGCATTGACTGGTGATCTGATAGACCACAGATATATATATGTTACAGTTAATCTGTGAAACCAGGTAATACGTGTATTAACTGAACTATTTCAGGTAATGCATGAATTAACTGTGACCACTAGTCAATACATGCATTACCTGAAAATTTCAGTTAATACATGAATTAACTAAAAGTAAGTGACAGTCAATACATGTATTACCTGAACATCTCTCTTCATCACAGTTACTCACTCCTAGCACATATATACGTATTCTCACACAATGTGATTAATTTTACAAGCTTATGAAGATAACACAATTTATTCATATAATCCATACATATTCAATATATAGTTTTAAAACATCAAAAGACTATGAAATTAAATCTTAGACGAATACATAAAATGATGTGGTGGTGGAAAAGACGTACATGTGTTTTGGTTTTCACGCCATATCTAACCATGTAGTCAGAAATGTTTGCCTAGTGTTTGTTTTTGCAGACTAAACTGCCATGGCATCTGCTGTTACAGAGGACTTTGTTCTTGTAGCATTTGCACCTGTTTGTTGCGCATCTCTTTCCACTCATCGAACAATTGCATTTTACGAACCCCTGTCCACCCCCTAGCGACTCTGCAATAACTGCTTGTCTCACTGAGATTGCCTTGGTCAAGTCAACAGGGTCCTCTGTGAGAAACCTTTCTTTTGAAACATCGAATTGATTCCTCGAGAAGCGACCTTTCAGGAGGCCATTTCTTACAGCAATCTTATAAAGGTCATCGGCATTTCTGTCTATAATGACCCCTATCAGGTTTCTGGGGTCACCTTTACCTCTGTCAACAAGTGGGATGGGGATCATCACATTGTCACCTTTGTCGGCACTCATTAAGCAAGTCCTGCTCCTTTTTGAGCATTCGCTCCGCTTATCGAAGCTGGCCTTCTTTTGTTCTTTTCCGCGCCTCTGTTATTTTAGCGAGCCTACTGTTCGTAACACTTGGTGACTGTGCGTCAGAGACTGAGTCAGGAAGGTCTTCAGTTTCCGACATGTTCTCAACTTCCCTGTCATTCTGCTCGGGCAAAACAAGAGTATGAACTGAGAGACTGGAGCGGTCTGATGGAATGGGAACAGTGAAAGTGTGAACAGTCTCCTGGGATGACACAGCTTCTACGGATAAAATTGTTTTCCAGGGATGACAGAGCTTCTTCAGATGAAACAGTTTCTTGGGATGACACAGTCTCCTGCGATGACATAATCTCATTTGATGACACTGATTCTTGGGTACACACTGTTATTCGGGATGACACTGTTTCTTGGGATGGCACACTGTTTGGGGAGGGGTTATTTTCAAGTTTGCTGTCAAAGACAGGAGTCTGCTCTTGTTCAGCTAGACGCAGCAGGTCCTCTTCTGTGTGAACTAGTTCCATTATTTCAGGTGGCAATGTGGTGGATTCAAGCCCAACTTGCGCATCCTGTCCAAACATCGCCTTGAAGGGAGTGAGACCAATTCCTGCATTGAGACCTCAAACCATGGGTCCAGTTGGTTGTGTTGTTGTCTAACATCCATGCTATTACCATTGTCTTTGCATCATCATTGGCGTGCTCTACAGAGCCTTGGGACTGGGCACTCTTGGTTTTCAATTTTCAATCTTGGATAAGGTGGGTTGGGGGAACTTCGACACTGCGTGCATTCGTCCACTAGCGTGTTGACTTAACGTGCTGCCCGCCTTTTCGTGTTCACGTGAGAGAAACATGCTTAATGCCAACGGATACTTTAACCAATCGCAGACCTGCTTTCAATGAAACTGCGACTTTAACCTCATAAATGTGCATTGAAAATCGTTCTGAGAACAAGTGAGTGTGTTTGGGGGAACTTCGACACCTTCGGGGGAACTTCGTCACCCCCTTCGGGGGAACTTCGGCACCACCTGGGGAACTTCGTCACTAGGCTTGAGAGTATTTGTTTTCATGGTTTCAGTGCCTTAAATGTGATGTGCTACAAACTGTAGGTCAGATTTCTTCTTTATTTTTATCTAACATGTGTGATTAAACAACTCTCTCTCTCTCTCTCTCTCTGAATGAAGAAGACTGTTTCAGGCAAAACTGAGCTTAAAACAAGAGGTTATTTTTGTGTGTATTCATTAAGCTAAGCAAATCGACCAGTCTGGGAATGTGAGTGTGTCTATGGTAGAACCATCCTGGAAGGCTATTTTAGTGTTAGAATATTTCAACTTCTTAGCTTACTCTTAAAACGAATTTCCCCTGTTGATGGTGACGGATTTCCCCCATGTACATTTTTGGTCGGGGGAACTTCGTCACCCTCAGTAATTTCGTGTTTATGCAGTGTTTTGATGTGTGCCATCGCTAAAGAAACATTTAAACTTTAAAATAAAGTCATGTTTATGTTTAAGACCCTTAATATATTTGATTTCATTCAAAAACATAAAAATAAGACTATACAAAGATAGTTGGGACTTTACCGGCAAAAGACACGTGAAGTTATGAAGCAGACGAGAACAGCAGTCAAGTCAGAATGCGATCATTTGACGCGTCTGGCTGTACCAAGTATTTTCACTGGTCGTTCCATCTATCGTTTGGAATCTTGTAGTTACTTGGGAGAGCCTATTTGGAGGGATGAAAGCTTAGTAAGTGCATTGAATTATAGAAGAAACTTGGGGTGACGAATTTCCCCCGAACCGCAAGGGTGCCGAAGTTCCCCCAACCCACCTTACAGCTTGGCTATTTCTTCAGTGACACTGGCGGTGAACTCCCCTCCATTGTCGCTTTGCAATATGGCAGGGGCTCCAAAAGTCAGGAAAATATCAGCAAAACATTCAAGTTCGATTCTTGTGCACGCAGTCTCTCTAAAAATGTCTGCCAATGAGAAATAGACTTAGTTGCCTCTTTGCGAGTCAAGTGAAAACAACTCACATTTGGGATAGTGTTATTTCAAGATCACTCAGGCAGAAAGACACATCTTGACTGAACACGAAATCACACAACACTGACACACACAGAAAGATAAAAACACATTCATAAGAGTGACATACTATTTTCCGGAATACTTGAATAAAGAAAACATGAGAGATGTTCAGGTAATACATGTATTGACTGTCACTTACTTTTAGTTAATTCATGTATTAACTGAAATTTTCAGGTAATGCATGTATTGACTAATGGTCACAGTTAATTCATGCATTACCTGAAATAGTTCAGTTAATACACGTATTCCCTGGTTTCACAGATTAACTGTAACCTATACACTGTTTGCAGGGAAACACATTTGGGCAGGACAACAAGAAACACAAACAATTCTTTAAAAAAAGGAAATCAGAAACACAGTGTAACTTGTTCCATACTGTGTGTTGCAAAATATTTACAGACTACCTGTGGATGTTAAATCAGAAAATAGACTCTCTGACTCATGCAGGTTTCTACCATTATAATAAATGAGATTGTGTTTTTTACTTTTTTACTATTGCCAGCTTTATATGTATCATGTATGTATGTACAGACAACAAGCAGACAGCATCAGCACGATGTGGTGGTTACCCAGGCCATTGTTACCCAGCACTGGATTCACAGCCGTCAACCCCAGCTCTAAAACTGGCTTTGACACCCACCCATCCATGTCTACAGTCAGTTTCTTTCCTTTCCTTTAGTTCAGAGAATAGGTAATCAAACTCAGATTAAATCAACTGAAGTCAACTCACCTCAAATCCAAACAAAGCAAGGCAGAGCAAAATAAAGCAAAACAAATCAAAACTAAACAAAAAAACAAGCAAAAGAAACAAACAAAAAAATAATGTGTTTTCATCCCATTGGGAAACGGAGAGGTTCGGAACTGCAGGTGTTACAGGGTTTACATTTTTGTACTCGGTATCGATGTTACTTTTACAGTGTGTGTGTGTGTGTGTTTTATGTTTAGTGGTGCCTGTAGTCAGGGACAGGTTTGCCTGGCAGTGTCGCTGTCCTCCTTCCAGTGTCTGAGCGGCAGGGCCTGCAATGGTACAGACTGCAGCAGTGTTCAGCAGCCTGGTGAGTGGAACTGTTATTGTACACCTTACCTCTTCCTGGGTCTTTTTTTGGACTGCTGATATCAGGAGAGTGAGTGATACATGTCAGAGTCAGAGCCATGTCTGTAGATCCATCACACATATTTGTCATATTCTGTATCATTTGTCCTGGGGAGCTGTGATAGCCATCTGACTGTTGGTGCCAGCTTTGGAAGTTCCAGGGCTTGTAATTTTCTGTGTTTATGTGTGTGGATATCATCTTTTTCTCTTGGTCTTTCCTCATTTTCTTTTGCCCCCCCCCCCCTTCCCTCCCCCACCCCCATCCCACCCATTTTTTTTTTTTAAATCAAGGAGCTCCTCCTTGGTGCTTCACAGTTGTGGCTTTGCCACTGCAAAAAAAAAAGAAAACAAACTTTTTTATATTGGCACATTACAGACGGTGGAGTCCAGTTCCATGCTGGGATCCAAACATTTGGGCTGGCATTTTCCTTCCCTGTCTGTGATACCACCCTTACATAGTGGAAATGAACTGTTGGGTTTTCTTTTGGTTGTTTTCTTTTTGCTGCGAATGTGAAAATTGTGGAAAGTATACATTCATATAGATCTGTAACCATTTTCATTTCTGATCATCTATAACTACACACCCCAAAAATGGCCATTTTACTGTCGGTCTTTCCAGTGGTGAGCAGCACTGTTGACTGTCCCATGGGTCTTCTCCCCACACAGTGCGGTTGTACTGGCAGCTGTACTGGGGCACGTTTCAACAATGATCGCTGTCTGACTCAGACTGGCAAGGTAACTTGAACTGACCTGTAACTTTGCATGAGTGTCTGTTATATCAATTTTGCGTACATGATCATTGCAGGTTCCAATTGCAGTCACTGAAATATTGTTGCCATTGCTTGTTGGTGTTTGAAGAGGTTTACAAATGTTCTGACAGCTTCTATTGTTATTAGGGAAACAATCTGCCTGGTGGTACAGATTGAGTCGTATTTGTTGCAGTCACAAATCACATGTGTCGCGGGGAGCCCTGGTCGCCTTTCATTCACAGATGTCCATGGTACAGGAACTGCTCACTGTCCAAACAGAACACAGATAGTAGGTTGCAGTTACTGGGATAACGCTGGGCACTTCAGTGGTAATGGCTTGGGCACCATGAACAAGGCAGCTGGCACTTGCACAACAACAGGCTGCCCAGCTTGTACAGCGTATGCTCGCTGCCAGGGTGAGGGTTTCTTGGTAACTACCTCGTTGACTTTGTGGATGGTATGAAACAACCTCACCCATTACTTTGGAGGTGTTTGTGTTGTTGTTGTTGTTGCTGCTCTTGGGCTGGGCGTACTTAGATCCACCCCCTTTGATGAGAGAATTGCGTGTATGACTGTTTTCAAGCACGTACCCCACCATGTTTCCTTTGACCGTTACTGTGAATGATAATTAATCCTTTGTGACACCACAAATGAAAACATCTGGCTGAAGTGTCAAAATATAATTTTTGAGTTTTGAATTTTGTGGAAACATTTCAACTATGTCTTTCCTAGTGGAAATTGATAGTTGTTTAGCTATATTTCTTTGAAGCTGGGAGGGACAATGGTCAGCCCATGTACCCAGTGACCTTTTTACTTGTCTAACTGAAAACAGTACCCAGCAACTTGTCTTTAGCCCTGGTTTCACATGCAGTATCACATTTCATAAAAGTGTTATGAGCTGTAACTGTTGTCTGTGTCCACTGTGCAGCCTATACGTGTGGTTGTCAGAATGGTGCTACATGTACTCCAGTGACTGGTCAGTGCAGCTGTCCTCCAGGTTACTATGGCAACCACTGTGAACTGTTTGATTACTGTGCCTACTATGAGGACAACAGTGACGACCACCAGGCAGCATGCACTGCAGGTAACAAAGTAAAGAGATCCTCTGATCCTCTTTGATAGGTCATATTTAGCAATTTACTTAGAGTAGGAAAACAAGTAAATACCCACTACGTTTTTTTGGTTTTGTTTTTTCAGGGACTTGCCAGGCAATTCCAAACATGGACATCCGCACGTTTGGTGGTGAGCAGTCATCAAACGCTGGCACATGTGTGTTTCCATTTGCTTTCACCAGGAACACCTTCACTCAGTGTGTGGACACAAATGAGGTGAATGTCAACTTACCTAGTGGTCAGAATCTATAAGAAAAAAAATCCCTATCCATTCTTTCATCATCAGAAATAGTGTATCTGACTCCTTGTGTGTGTGTGTGTGTGTGTGTGTGTGTGTGTGTGTGTGTGTGTGTGTGTGTTTAGGTTGGACCCCCCTTTGCATGTGGAACATACTTTGATGGTGTGGATGACTACATAGACCTGGGAATGTGGAACTTGGGTCCTGCGTACACCATTGCTGTCTGGCTCAGCCCTGGCATAAATGATACTAGACGTCGGGTGGGTACCTTTCTTCTTCCTTTCATTCCTGTGTGTGTAGTTTATTCTTGCTGTAGTTTGTAATTTAATACAAGTTTTGTTTAAAAAGAGCCTGTGAAAGATACAGCATGGTTAATACTATAGAGGTCAAGACTGTTTCTACAAAAAGATAATCTTGCATTGCAGTTGCACACACGCTGTCAGCTGAGCACCAGGAAGCGCTTACTCCATAGTGAAATAGTAGACAGTCATAGCTCCTGCCTTTCCCAGCAAACTTAGCTGACATCTTGTCCTTCCTTTCAGCTCAGTTTTAATCTGTTACAGAGCAGAGTCTGAGTAGCAACTGATACCATATCAGTTTGTGTTTGTTGTTGTTTGTCAGCATGATAATGATGATGATGATTGGCCATTTTTAGGGCATAGCAAAAAAAAAAACTTCCATGCTGACTGCATACTTTGGGAGAGGGGAAAATAAAGAGAAATTAAACAAATAAAAAAATCAGACATGTCAGGAGAGATGTGTCTTGAGGTTGCGCCTGAAGGTCTTGGTGGTCGTAGAAATTGACTTGAGGTGAGCTGGCAAGTTGTTCCATTCCAGAGGGAGGCTGCTGCATTCCTAAAGGCCCACAGCCTAGAGCGTTTCATGTGTTGTCATAGTAGCCTCGGACAGGAAGCCTGGACTGGGAAGAAGATCTAAGGCTGTGTATTGGTTTGTATAGCGGTGTGAACTCAGCTAGATATAGTGGACCAGTGCTGTGAATGCTGGAGACGATCGAAGAGAGAAGCTTAATTTGTGTTCAGTACGCAGTTTGACTAGGAGGCAGTGGAGATCTTTGGAGACGAGTGTAATATGATCAGAATTTTTGGAACTGGTGACAGTTCATACATACTATACATAATCAGAGCAATACAGTGTATGCATTTTGGTTTCAGACTGTTACTGGTGGTGTGATGGGTTGCCGTGACTTTGGGCTGTACATGCAGAATGGGCACTTCATGGCATACTACTCCCCTGCCAGTGGGGGATGTACAGCTGGATTGCAGGGCTCAGCATACAACTTGGACCAGTGGTACCTCCTGTCTGTGACAAACAATGGCACTCACATCACACTCTTCACAAATGGAATACAACAGGCACAGACTGCAGTGAGTATGTACAGGAGAACCCGTTTTAGGTAACCACCCATTGGACTGAGCAGAAACGGTCATAAATTACAGTTGGTCGCCCACACTAAAGACACTCAAGGTGGTGTCCAGATCTCTTTGTGAGCGCGTATCAACCATAGAGATCACGGCCTAATTAGTACATGCATAAATGTGACTCAGTAGCAGAGTTTCGTATTCCTGTGGAGTCTTTCAAAAGATTGTGGGGCGTTACCTGACTTTGAGCAAACAAAAGCGTAAAGAAACAGAGCTGCATGTGCCACCATTTTGTTTTGTAATCACTTCCGTTCCACATGCGCCATCGTGGACTTGTCTGACGTTATTTATGGGGGGAAACACACACACACACACACACACACACACACACACACACACACACCCGAGAGACCAGAGTTGCCGTCAAAACTGAATGTACTCTTATCAGACAGACTCGCGCATGCAAGCACAGCTTGCTCCATGATTCCCATTGCTTTTTTCTATTGCTCAACATGACAGAAACGCAACCAGCGGCTGGAGGTTGTACAAGTGAGGTTCTGCTGTATTGGGTTGTTGTGACTACACTCAAAAAAATTTTTTTCATTCAGACAAATTTGAATTCTTGACGGACAAAAGAATTGCGTTATTGCAGTATTGGTGCTCAGTGTTATTGATAAATAAAGATAGTCTTAAATTAATTCACTCTTGGTGATTAATAACATTATGGTCAGTTTGTAGTATACACCACTGCACATTTTTCAGGTAAAACCATATTTCCTGGGTACAAGTGAAGGGTTCCGCATCGGTGGTGCTAAGTGCTGTGCTGGAGAAAATTTCAAGGGCTATATCAAGGTAGGGTTTATGTGTTTAGTGTGCGTGCTGGGCAAGTACAATGCGTGTGTGTGCGTGTGTGTGTGTGTGTGTGTGTGTGTGTGTGTGTGTGTGTGTGTGTGTGTGTGTGTGTGTGTGTTATGTTTTTAGCAAGATCCAGTCAGTGTTCTCCCCAAAAAACAACCCAGGTAACAAGAAAATGTAGTGTTTAGTGAAAAACCATAAAAAAAACTTTTTTTCGGGGGGGGGGGGGGGGGGGGGGGGTTCAGTGAATCTGTGCATGATGCTGATGTTATACTGATGCAATCTGGATGTGGTTTGTGTTGATTTGACATCATTTTGTGCATTGCATCTTATGATTACATGCCTGGCTCTGTTTCTGTTCCCAGTCAGTGAAGATGTGGAAGCGGGCAATGGATCCAGCAGACGTTTCTGTGAGCATGACTGTGGAGGCCAGCATCAACTCCACAGTAAGTCAGCACTCACTGTCAGGAGTCTCAAGCTGTTGCCTTCTGTTGCAGATGGCTTTGTATCATTTGTGTCTGCATTTACATGCAGTACCAAACCCCACGAACCCTCTCCCATCTCTTGCGTAAATGTTATTCTACATATACATAGTGAATACATAATCGCGTTGGCTATTGTGCCTTTGGCGGAGATCAAGTGGAAACTGAAACTGTGTGTGGGAAATAAATGGCTCCCTCTCTACTGCAATCATGATGGCGAAAAGTTGATGCAATTAAGTGCATTTTGATGGTTGCGCCTTTATAAACTTGTGCTTCAAGTTCAAATCAGCAGCAGCCTCTACCTACTAAACATGGCTTACTAGATCATGGACAGTTTCAATGTGAGCTTACCAACAGAACTCCAAGTGAGACTGCGAAGTGAAACGTTGTCTACAAACATGGCGTGTTTGTGAATAGTTTGTTTGAGTTGTGGAGGTGGATACAGCTAGGTTTTGACGCACAAATGTTGTAACTGTACTTAAAACATCAAAATAGACACTCGGACACTCACAATGGACCTCCACAATCTGAATGTAACATACATTTTTTGACTGCACTGATCACAGCTTATCAGTTGTATTACACAACACAAATGACATCGTGATGATTTACTTTTTGACAGACTGTGGTACATGTATGTTGGAGGTGCTACCCATGTGAAACCAATATGACTTATATACGTGTTCCACCAGTTCAGATCTGGGTGCCACTTTCGTTCAAGGTGTTCCCAGGATTGATAATGCTACCTGTTGAAGTTTAGCGCTTGTTATTCTCTTTGGTTTATGAGTGAACTGGCATTATCTTGATCACATTACATGTATAAGGAAAACTTCCTTTTGTTGCGGCGTGGTCTACCCACTTCACCTCACAAATGGTGTCTGCTTCCAATGTGTTGAAAACAGTAAAGTTAAACTAATAAAAGCGACATAAAAGGGACAGAAACCACTTAACTTTCACAAAGGACGGCACGGGTCAACGTAGTCGCATATTATTCAGCTGTTAGGTCGCTTTTATTTGCTTGTAACCACTTCGCAGTCATTACTGTTTCCTTTTCCAGTAAAGTTAAAGCGCAAAATGCATTGCAAAAAGTATCATAAAGTCATTACACCAGATGACTTGGTTGAATATTAAATCGTATATGCGCCACGATCTGTCCCTGATTGTGACGGAACAAATACTGTTGGGCATTCAACCAAGTCATGTAATGTAATGATGATGTAATAGCTAATTCCTACTGCAAAGTTCTATCACATGTGGATTAATTTTACACCATGGTAACTGTAACTACAGCTTGAAGCCCTGCAGCAAGGACTAGTGGCCCACTATGAGCTGGGTCAGCTGATCAATGTCAGCTGTCAGGGGATTGATCACGGAGGAGAGGACTGGACACTTCAGCAAGATCAGGACATCACAGGTTAGTGCAAGGTGAAAGAAAAAAGGTCCTTAGGAGAGTGTGTACGGTCAGATAGACACCTCAGTTCCGCTTGTTTGGTTGAGGGTCAGCCATTTTCGCAGACTGAAAATAATTGTTTTCATTTTGGTCTTGTGCCAAAAAGAAATATTTCTATTTTTGTAGTCAGCAAAACGCCTCTGTGTGTTTTTTTTTTTGGACAGTCTTGAAAGATTAGTTGAACTTAAGATTTAATATTCCCTTAAACATTTTCAGCAAAGTAACCTAGTGGAAGAGGTTTTGGTTTTAAATAACAGACAGTAGTTGACTAAGGAAGGAGGAATGCAGGAGTACAAGAGTGAACTGGCTTGACTTTCTTCTTTTGCAGGTGTGCATTGCAACATCAACAGATTCACCATTCCCAAGGGCATCACAGTGCAGGTGGCCCCATTCGATGGCACATCAGGGGGCAGCTTTGATGTGTATGCCGAGGTACACACAGACCCTGTTCATAATTATCAACATCATGGACAATTTGTTTCGTGACTGTGTATGCATACTTGGAGGTAGAGGGGTGGTTGTGGGGGGAGATGGGACTCAAACAATGAACAATTTCACGCCAGTAGGAGCTGTCTTATTGAAAGGGTTCTGAGACTGGAGATAAATAAGCATTGTTAATTTTTGTCAGCGTATTGTCATATGTAATATGAGCTAGTCAGTAGCACATCCATTTCATGTGTACTCCAAATATGCAGCAGTGCAAACTGTCCTTGGCCAGTGTTTTGGAGAACTTAGTGATGAATATGTTGAACACATCAGTACTTGCAAGAAATGTGTTGCAGGAAATTTACATCAATGGCTACCTGAATGCAGCTGGTGTAGGATACAGAGGTGGACAGTCCCCTGACAGGGCCCAGCAAGATGGTGTACCTGGGGAGTCCTACCACAGTGAGTTCCTTCATGCTGTTGTCTCTCTTGTCTCTTGCTAGTCAGTGGGAGATCGTCCAGAGAGACCTATCATAGCGAGTGTTAAGTCTTTGTTTTCTGAATCATATGTGTGTACAGGAGGGAGGAAGAAGTACTGGACATATTAAGCAATTAAACTACCTGGGTCGACTCTGACTAGCTTGAACTGAAAACTCATGGTGTGATTATTTCACAGGATTTGTTTATATAGAAGCAAACATATCAGAGCCGCCTCTTAACATTAGATTTAGTACATGTATTAATGTTGTAGATGCTAATTAGACATTTCCACAAGGTTTGTTGACATAGAAGCTAACATTGGGCCACCCCTTAGCTGTACTGAAAATGAGGTTGTATGTGCCATTCAGACATTGTATGTACTTGTACTTACATAATTGTTTCTCAGCAACATCAGCCAGCAATTCTACCAACATACATCTTCAGCCGTACCAGCCACATCGTGGTGGAGGGGGAGGAGGGTGGGGTGGAAGTGCCAGCCATCCTACATCAGGCAATGGCAGCCCAGGAGGAGGAGGAGGCTATGGCACTGCAGGGTCAGATTCCCATGGGTCTAGTGCTTGTATGCCCAACTGTCTTAGTGTAAAGCTAATAGTAATGAATAGATCTGTAAGAAAATAATCTGAATAGACAGAAAGTGACACTTGGAGGGGAACAGGGTTAGTATGGATTACAACATTCATTTAGGACATGCATGGATATTTTCAGTTCATGTCATGCTAGTGTATGGTTTGAAAAGAAGATATAGATGTGGATGGGTGCGTGTCTGCATGCATGTTTGTTTCAGTGAACTAAAAACTATTTGAACAAGATTTCATCTTTCTGATGTACATGCATAATTATACAGGAGGTATTAAGTATGCTTCAGTTTGAATTATGTATGTGTGTTTTAACTGGACGAAAACTGGCCTAAGTACTTTGCAATATTTGATCTCTACAGTGGGGTGGCACAGAAGAACAGCGCTACAGGCAAAGGTCAGGGTGGTGCTATCTATGGGTCGCCACAGCTTGATCAGATGTATCTGGGATCTGGAGGTGGTAGTGGGGGAAATGCAGCTGATCTCTCGTCCAACCCGAAAGGTCAGCTCTCATATCACTCTTAGTACTTACTTCATCTTAGCAGTGAGTAGTGGCTCTGTAGGCAGCGTGTCCGATTTTAGCAGATGATTTACTACCGAATGCCTGTCATGGAATAGGTAGCGTTTCTGACTCCAGCAGGTGCTTTAGGGAATGGCAGCTGTCATAGAACAGGTAGCGCGTCCAACTTCAGCAGGTGCATTGCTGAATGGCTGTCACATTGCAATGTGGGTCTAACCCCACATTGAGGCACTTTCTTGTTTTCTTGGGGAGTAACTCATGAACCAAGCCAATGATAAATCTTGGCTTGGCGTCCATGCCTCTACAGAACCGGTAGGAACAGGGAAATTTGTGGCTACTCAAAACGATGGTCTTCGTAGAACAAAAGAACGGTCTAGAATGGTCCAGAATAACATAGCGTTTACGGCAAGCGTACTCTGACAGCGAAACTGATTGTGAATAAATCACAGCTAGGGTTTTTGTTCCGCTTCAGAGGCTAGCTGACGATATTTCCGCACCATGTTGTATTGATAACATGACACATCACTTGGTGTCTAAAATTAGTACCAGATCGCCACTTGCCAGCCTCGAAATGCAATTTGCCCGCAATATTATGGGGTCAAAGCACATAACAGTCACAATTTCGTTCTGCTGCCGACACTCGGAAACTCCATATCCCTCAAGTCAGAACAAAGACCTTTGGTCAGCGTAGTTTTGCATTCCAGGGACCGACTTGCTGGAATGATCTCCCAGCATCGATCAGATATGCAGACACAAAACCATCCTTCAAGCAAAATCTGAAAACCCACCTCTTCACCGCCCTTAACCAATAGCTGTCGCCACATCATCTTGCTGGTCATGTGTGTGTGTGTGTGTGTGTGTGTGTGTGTGTGTGTGTGTGCCGGGGGCAGCGGAGACCGTGTATGATGCTGCACATTATGTGTTTGTAGTTAACTGTATGTGTGAAGGAATGTTGCGTGTGTTTCCGTTTCTGTGTGAGTGAGTGCGTGTTGACTGTAAGGCGCCCTGAGCTCCTGCGGGAGGGTGGGCGTCCCTGAAATACCCATTATTATTATTATTTATTAATTTCAATCTTTTCACCAACACACTTCACACTTTGCCCAAAATCCTGTGGCTAGAGGTATGACCTCGACTGCTGAGCCACCTGATTAAGGATATAGGGGGAGGAGCTCATAGGCTACTCATCAGATGTTTCTCTCCGGGTCCTCTGGCATTCCTCCCTATGAAATACTTGACAAAAATGCAGTTAGGTGGCAGTGAACTACGGCAATGCACTTTCAACTCAAATTTTCAATAAAGTGGAAACAACAACAACAACAACAACCCCCCCCCCCCCACCACAAAAAAAAACCCACAAAAAAACCCCAAAAAACAACCAAAAAAAAAACAAACAAAAAAATACAACAAAAACAAATGAAACAAAACAAAATCAGGAATACAGACAGTTCCTGTTTGATTTCAGAGAAGTACCAACACATGCTTCATGGGAGAATGTACAGTTGGCAGGCTAAGTGAATGTGAAAGGGATAACAGTGTCCATTAGACAGGAGGATACATTCAGGCTGGCCCTGAAAGAACTTCATGTTTCTGTGTGTGCTGTGTGCAGGTGGCCGTGGTGGTAATGGAGGTGGTGCTGTTGGCTTGTTTGCTCGCAGTATTGTGCAGATCCAGGGTCACGTGTCTGTTGCTGGGCAGAATGGCCAGGGGGACATCCGCCTTTCTCCAGGGTAAGTCTCTCTTTCTTTCTCTCTCTCAGCTAATCCATGTGTCAGTTGGAAAACTTCCTAGCACTCGCTCGTATGTTCACACTCGGGAGATAAGTGGTGTTCTCCACCTTCAGTGATGCAGGACTTCATATCAGTGGGAACTGTAATAGGGCAAATATTTTGGCCAACAGAAAATGCTGAATCCTGGTGCAGAATTAATAGGACATGTGTCCACCTTGGTGAGGAAGTAATGGGACATTTCAAAACTGAATCAGTCTGACCAATGTCAGACATGAATCTAAGCCCTGGTGATGTACTAATGGTTGTGTCATACTGATCTGTATACCTGTTGATCCGGCAGTTATTTGATTTCTGTTTCTGCTGCTTTGGCAGTTGTGGATCTTGCCCTGCGGCCTGCCAAGCTTCCTCACCAAGCAGTTGCTATGGTAACTCAAGCAGTGCATGCTGGGACAAGTCCGGCCCTGGAGGTGGTGGTAGTGGAGGTTCTTTGTATATCGTTGGCAACACAGTGGATGTGGGTGAGTTACTGCCTTTTTCTTCTTCTTTTTCCTTCCTGCATTTAAATTTTTTTTTTCCATTGCACGCCATTAAAGTATTCTGTGATGCAGACTATTGTTTGTCATCTTCCCCTTCTTGATCACTCCACAAATGGACACTCTGGTTTCCCGCATTAAGGCAGGGATTGTCTGTGATTGATGGAGGTGGTTAAAGTGACACCTCATGTTTGCTGTACAGGCTGGGACAGACTGTGGCACCAAGGTGGTGCAGGAGGTTTGGGGAGCGCTCAGGGTTGCGGAGGAGACGGTGGCTATGGAAGGATCCGTGTTGATGCTGTGACTTTCCGCGGTCAGCTGCCTCCCAACTCCAAGTTGAATGTGTTCAACAGCACCACACATTACCAGGTAGTATCTCCACTGTCTTCTGGGAAAAAAGGCCCAAGCACTATGGATTTGATGGGCGCTTAGGCCCTATGGCCTTTCCAGATTCAGAGAGTTCTTTAAGCGATTAGTTTTGAACAAATGGAAGTGAGAGCATGCAGTGACACTTTTGAGAGAACTCCACTGACTACCAGTCCATTTCAGTCAAGAATTTCCATTCTGGCATATTGCCACTTTGATGGCATCCTTCCACCACACTTTTCGGCTTCACTGATCACGTCGCGAACCTGCCAACCCCTCTCAAAATCCCCAAGCGCAACTTGAAATCTTTTGGCAAGTGGTCTTTCAGTTTTGTCGTACCAACTGGATGGCAGTCTTTGCCTGTAAATCTGAGAAACACACCTACCTGGCACACTGTCTGATTGTAAGGGCAACGTTATAACATTCCTATTTTCCAAAGCCTGCCAGCAATATCCTGTGTAAGTGGTCAGCTTTACCAGTGTATGATTGTCCATCTTTGTAAAATGTGTGTACGTGTCAGTGAGTGATCTGCTCATTGAGTTTCATTGTGAAGAAATGCACCCTACAAACACCACTTACTATTTGTCCAGATGATAGAATTCTTCAACAGTCATGGTCGTATGGTCAAACTGTATGGTGAAATTTCCTAACCAGCGTATTACATGCCAGTCATTGACGTTTCCTTTTGCTTAGATGGATTAGTTTGTGTACTGAGCAGACATGTGACAGTGATCAGGCAAGCGGTTTTTCAAATTCACACTGCAACCCTGTAGGGAGCAAATGAGCAAAAGAAAACCAATAGGCCACTCACTGGAATCTGTATGTGTCAAATGCGAGTGCAAACATTACGCCGACAAACGATCACTCTGGTAGTCGGTATGTTATCTGAACATGCACTGTGACAGTGACCACTGGTTAATAGTTTCCATAATACTTTTAAATCAGTAGAGCTGAAAATCAACCAGTAGGTCATACCGGTAGCCAGTTTCCTATGTGGTATTTCCAAATTTCAACCGGTAAAATACCGGAAATTACTAGTAAATGTGATCACCGATTTGAACCTGCCTACATTATTGTTATACAGGTACATGTACTAAGTGCCAGAAGACTGTCCCGTAGGGGCAGCTGGCCATAGAGATGGTTAAAGAGGATCATAGGGTACTTTGTATTTTGCGATGAGTTTAACTCAGGCAGACTTACCCAAAGGAAAACCAAGTGCCTAATTTTCAGGGATGTAGATCTCATGATTGTGTATATTTTCAGGATTTGAGTATCTCTGGTCAGAAGCTGATCCAGTATTCCAGTGACCTGCAGTATGGCAACGAGATCTACTGGGGATGTTTTCAGGATGTGATACAAGATCGTCATTTTGCCTTCACACTGCCTGTGAATGATGCTGCCAAAAGACAGATGACTCCACAGTACTGCATGTCACAGTGCCGGTCAGTAGCGTAGGAAACAAATTAAGGAAATCAAAATCATTGGCAAGTTTGATTAGTTACAAGCCGGTGGTGGCAGCTTATTATTCTTACATTCATAGGGCAAGTGTTTTCCCTAGTGTATTTATTTTGTATGTACAGGTTTTCCCTCCGGCATTTTGATTTATTTGTTTTTGTGTGACCATGCCAGGATAGAGATAAACCTAAATACCTAAACAACCTGTGGGTATCCTTTATTAAATTAATGAAAGCTTGCTGATGGGGTGGGGTGGGGATTACGTTTATGTGTGAAAAAATACAAACTTGCAGTCATCACTTGATTCTGAAACTGGGCCAGGGTGTGTGTGTGTGTGTGTGTGTGTGTGTGTGTGTGTGTGTGTGTGTGTGCACGTGTGTGTGCACGTGTGTGTGTGTATGAATGTGAGTGTGTGTTTGTGTGTGTGTGTGTGTGTTCATGTGTGTGTGTGTATGTGTTCATGTGTGTGTGTGTGTGTGTGTGTGTGTGTGTGTGAGTGTGTGTGTGTGCGTGTGTGTGTGTGTTCACTAACCATTCATTCCAGCATCACCTGTTGACTAGCTGCTGTCAATGTTCTGTCCCATTTTTCAGACAGAGAGGCTATGCGTTTTCTAGTGTTGAGTATGGTTATGAGTGCTACTGTGACAACAGTTTACAGCTGAAGCTCAGAAAACCTGACAAGTGAGTTTTTATTGATATCTCTCTGCCTGTTCAGGCCACGCAGTGCAGATACCAATTTCAAAGAACACGCCATATATTCCTATTAAACATAGAATAATTTTTGTTAAACATAAAATTTACCCAAAAAATCACAAAAATCTAGCAGCCAAACATTCATATGTATGGTAAATTTAAACAAATTCCAATGTTCAGATTTTTGGCAGTGCTAGCAGCAGTGACCACCTACCCCCTTATTCCTGTCTTCTGCTGGCTCTTGTTCCAGTCACGCATGAATACAAATAGTCCATATGCCAGGCCCACTGTTTTCACCATTACCAGGCATGAAACTTATTTACAAAGCTAACAAACAGCCCCAGATTGCCATTTCTTACTCTGCACACAAATTTAAATAGGGGCAAAATTCTGTACTGTATTTTGCAGAATTGCTACTACTGTACCTACTCTGGAAGCTAATCTGCTATAAGTGCCATGTAACCTTCATAGATCATTAGCATCAATATTTTTGGTACTGTGTGCATTAATACTGTGCTACTATATAGATGTAAGTAATAGTATGAATGAAATGGCTGCGCTTTTTACTAGCCTGAACGACATTTTAAAAACCCTTAACAATGGATGGTCAGCAAATAAAAAATATAATCTTGCATGCATTTGGGAGAACCTTTTGATACATGCAGATGCTTTCATGGAGCAGTTAGCATTGGTTAATAAATTACCCTTTCCTTCGATCACAGTGACTGTAGCCAGCCGTGTACCGGAGACCATCAGCAGTTTTGTGGTGCTGCGTATCGCATGTCTGTGTATGGTCCAAAGCCATTTGTACCTGTGGATGGAATGAATGGAGCACAGCAGCAGTGTCGACCTTGGTGTGTCACTGGTGGTGTCTATTCGAATGCGGTAAGCATTGTTCACTTTTATATACTGTGTATGCTTCTTATTTGTTGGTGGGCTCTTTCTTGAGATGGAGTGGAAAAGCAGTGTGGGTCTGGAAGGCTTTGCAAAGCTGTACCTGTTTGTATGTGTAATTGCGCATGCGTGCATGTGTGTGTGTGTGTGTGTGTGTGTGTGTGTGAGCATAGCCTGTGATATTCTTCAACGATGGATGTAGCCTGTTTATATCAAAATGGTAGTGTGTCAGACTGATTTATTTCTCTGTAATGGTTGTGTTACGTTACTTTTGGAACTATTGTTTGTGTTAGCTGTTTATCTGTTCCAGCCTGAATGGGGCTTCTGTGACCTGTCCAGCTCCACAGCTAACTCTTACCAGATCCGCTGCCAGTGTCCAGATGGTTTCCAGGGTGCAAACTGTGACCAGGTAACAGGCAGCGCAGGCCGTTTGAAATTACAGTTCAAGTCTCAATATGTTTGTCAGGCATACAACACTGGAAAACTTTTCATTGAATGTGCTTAATCCATGCGTCAGTATCAGTCGTGTGGGACAGTGTAGCATCTGAAACCATTGTGGTGACTGGTCGGCATATTTGTTGATCTACATGCTTCAAAGTGTACACAATGTTATTTGGCTGTGGACTTAAGACCAACTATACAGCGCTGATTAGTAGATATTTTCAGACACTTTGTCAGTAGACTTCTAGGTCAGATACATGTATATGTAAACGTTAGGCCAAAGAAAGTCATATTTCTCTACTATTAAAAGCTGCAAAGTCAGGAAAATGGTTGCAATGCCATAAGGAACATCTATTCAGTTGGAAAAACCTTGTAAGTGGCAATTTCCCCCCTCAGAATTCATTATGAATATAGAGACTTTAAGATCATACAGATGATAATCAACAGTAATCTATGTATTACCATTGAACCAGCGTGTGTCTCCAGCATTACTTGCTGTTACTGTCATGATTGCTACAGTAATAATTTATGGCAGGGGTAGTTCATGTGCCTGTTTATCAGTACATGTATATGTATATTTGGTTTCACACTGACTTTAAGAAGGGAGTATGTTGGCTGGTAGTTTTAGCCAGTAGCGGACTTAATCCCAATTGCCCTGCCAGATACAAACCAGGTGTGCAGAAAACCATGCTAAATGAGATGTGTGACTGTACCATTGTTTACATTTCATGGTTAGAGAATGTGTGGTGTGTGAGTGTGTATGATTGTTCAGATTCTTTGTGCTGTTACATTGAGGAGCCAAGCCCAATTCTTCCTGTACTTAATACATGTAGAAGCTGACAAGTCATCCTTTATCTGTGTACGAAGGTGTGTCCACAAGGGTCATGGGGCACCAACTGTGGTAAAGTATGTATCTGTAACTCTACCAACACTGACACATGCAACCCGGAGGACGGCACCTGCAACTGTAAGCCTGGCTATCAGGGTGCCACTTGCGACCTTCAGTGTTCTCCAGGAACTTATGGGATCAAGTGCACTGGTGAGTTTTTGTTTTATTTCACACAGTCTGCCTTCACACTTGTCCATTACTGACATCTAGTATTGCTTCACCCACTACGGATAAGATGACTGGGTGGGTGGGTGTTTGGGAGTTTAACGTCCTTTTCCACCACATACGGGTGATATCAAAGACAGGGCAACGATGAAAAACCCAGCACAAATATTTGGCCCCAGCCGGGATACGAACTCACGACCCGAGCATTGAGAGTCCAACGCTCTTACCATTCGGCCACCCCGGCTCCCCTCCGACAAAATAACTGACAAACATCATCGAATAATCATTAGCTCAAACATGCATGTTTTCGCGAGGGTTTGATGTAATATTGTGACTATTTTGTCACTAGTGATGCACATGCAGCTGCATGACTTACCCATCTTTTCAGTTAGTTCTTGTGCTAATGGTTCAAACAATACACAAGCGTGCAGGTTCATTGCACATACATGTACATGTATTTTGAGGTATGAACTGTTGCATTGTGCTGACAATGTGCAAACTCTCTCCCTGAGACAAAGGAAACGCCTGAAGATTCTTCTCTTCAGTGCCTCACCCCAGTGATCATCTACAGTTTTTTTTTGTGGTTTTTGTTGTTTTTTTCCCCCCACTATCTTTCCTTTCAAAACCTCTCCTTAAGTGCCGTGAGCACTCAGGGTGGAGCTGTGCACTGTATCATCATCATCTCCATCATCATCATCATCGTCATCATCATCATCAAGCTTGTGTTCAGTTTGAGCACCCTTCCAATTTCTGGTCAAAACTTGCTGTTCTATGTTTGCTTCATTATTTTCCCTTTGCGTAAAACTGATTTTGGGTGAAAGGCTTTTTCCTGGATGGGTTTAGCTACACTTTTTGCTGTTAACTCGAGTTTGACCACCCCTGCCCGCTATGATAAGACGTTAAAAAGAACAAGCTACTGCACACCAGTAGGAGTCACTTCAAGCCACTATTACGCACGGCAGATTCATAATAGTGGCTTGAAGTGGCTCCTAGTGATTTGAAGATTTAAATTAAGTAAAATAGCGATTTTTGCATGGGCTTTTAAGAGTGAAAACTGGTTTGAGCGACATGTTGTTTTTGTTTGCAGGTAAATGTAACTGTCCCTCCACTTCAGTGTGTGACTATGTCACAGGAGAATGTCAGTAAGTGTCTGGAGTGAAACATCAACTGTGGTGTTTATTCCTATATTGTCACAAGTTTTGCCTTCAGCACTTTCAGTATGTCTGTGACATGGCATTAATTTTTAGCATGTGCAAATGAAAGACTGAATTGCTTTCATGCATTACACAAACAAATTGTTCATTAAAAATGTGAACTTGGTTGGCGTGATGTTTTAAATCTTTCCGCTTAGCTTGAAGTAATTTATGATGTAAATTAAAGAATACATTATCTGAGATTTCTACACATTAAAAAAAAAAGAAGAAAAATGTGTCATTCCTAAGGGAAATCCTGCCACTTTACTGTAAACTGAAGTCACTATAAAAGTGGATAATGGTGTTTGGGTGAAGTGTTTATTTAGCCCTATTGTATTCTGTCCGTCATCAAATGACCACTGTGTGTGTAGGTGTGTGGCTGGGTGGCGAGGAGAGCAGTGTCAGTTCCGCTGTCCGCCGGGCAAGTACGGAGCAGGCTGCACCCAGTCCTGCCAGTGTTTCCAGGGATCTTGTTCACCTGAAGACGGCACCTGCACATGTGACGATGGATACAAACTACGTATGTGCTACTACATGTCCATGTCATGTAACAAATGATTGGAACCATAAGTGGAAAACCAGAATGAGAAGATGTGTAACCGGCTACATGTGAATCCTTTCATTATAGCCCATAACTTGGCACATACATGTCCTTTCTGTGATATGTGTGATATGCTTAGCAGCTTCTGGCACCCCTTTTCAAAATTCTGGTGATATTTTGGTGTGCCACCAATATGGGAGTTAGACCTGTGATGCACTAACTACATAGTGTTGGTCTTCAGCGTGAAACAAAGTGAATACATGTACTGCTTGACTTGCTGCTTGGATCAGAGATGACATCACATGTACATTGTATGTTGAGACGTACAGTAATGTATTGTAAGGCTATTTGTGTTTTGATGTTTGCCACACTATGCGCATTACGTCCTCAGGATTCTTGTGGTGAGAGGCTTGCAAACCAGTTAGATGTTGTTTTTTACCTGTTTCTTCTCAGCATTCTGCTCAGAAAAGTGTGACCCGGGTAACTACGGCCCTAACTGCCTCCATGATTGTGACTGTCACGGTCAGTCTTGTGATGCATTCACTGGAATCTGTTCATGTGGTCCAGGCTACCAGGGCAGTCGCTGTGAACAGGTTTGACATTCTTTGCATTCTACTGATGTTTATGATCTATGGACTATTCTCTAGTTGATGTAGAAAAGAAACAAGAAGCCCTGCAAAACACAGAAAGAGCCAAAATAATTCATAGTCTGATCAAGAATGGATTTTTGACTTTTCAACAGATCATATTTAAAGATACATCCTGCATATCTTTTAAGCTCATGGACTGGCCTAGGCTTATACCGGTGACAAGAACATGATACCATTTAGATGTGTGTTAATTATAAACCATTTTGGGGCCTCTGTTGCTAAGATACGAGCCAAAACGTGAGCCAGACATGCACCTGCGGCCCACTTCATATGCAAGGGAATTGACGTGTTTGTATAAAACCAACTATAGCTATGACCAAGTGGCCATCTCAGTTCAACTGGCGTGTGGTTGCTGGCGACATTACAAGCTCTTAAAGCTCTAAACTACACTTTAGGAGGACCACTGGCTCAAGTCTCAGCATCTGTATAAAACACGTTTTTGACACAGTGGGAGTTGCTCATCCTGCCAGACACCGTTTTCATCTTGTTCATGTATTTCATGCCAGTTTAGCTTTTGTTTTGAACAGTCAGTATACATGTATAGTGTAAGCTGCACTTTCGTCTTTTTCTTTTTTTTTGAAGATGAGTGGATACGCCTCATTACATTAAAAATAAGTCATTCAAATAAAACAGATTTTCCTCTAGATATTCTAGATTTCTCTAGTATTGATTCACATTTTTGGGGGTTGCCTTTTTGGTTACAACCAGCTATGTCCCCATGGAAAGTATGGTGCAAACTGTGGGAGTGACTGTCAGTGTCAGAATGGTGGAGGCTGCGATCACATCAGTGGCGAGTGTGATTGTGCGCCTGGTTTTGCCGGGATGCAGTGTGAGATTCCATGCACAGATTGGACGTACGTACTGCTGCATTTCCAATCCATTATGCTGATAAGTTTATGTCTAAATGGCTTGTGTAGAGTATTCATCATCATGTACAGCAGTTCAGGGAGATATACTGGTAATTGCATCATTAAGAATGGATGCATGCATTAGCTGATAGATAGAACACCTCTAGATAAGAATGAGATTAGGACAAAAACTCACTCTCATACTGACAATTTTGTGTCCTTGTTTGTGCATCTGAACCATTTCTGAATAGCTGTTGATTGCATTCTATGCATGTATACTGTCGTGACTTTCGCCGGTTCAGTTTTTGACAGATTTGTTTTGAACTGTTTGTGTATGGCGTGTCTGACAGGTATGGTGCTGACTGTGGTGAGCAGTGTTCATGTAACCAACAAAACACTCAGAAGTGTGATGCTGCCCTTGGTACCTGCATATGCAACCCTGGTTTCCGAGGTGACAAGTGCAACCAACCATGTCCAGATGGCTACTTTGGACAGGGTTGTGCCACTCGGTGTAACTGTCTCAACAATGCACCGTGTGATAAGGTGACTCAAGGGATCTATTATGTAGGCCCATGGTCCACATCAAGTGTGAACAATGACATAATGGAAATGCCAAAGACTCTCCAAACCAGAGATTAAATTAACGACTAAATTTCTGTTGTACACTATAATTATCCACATATTCTTCATGGGATAAGGCGAGTCCTGTGGAGCAATCTTGTCTATGACAAAATGCCTCCCCCTTCCCTTGCCCCCCCCCCCCCCCCCAGTATTTCAATTCGGTTCAATTGAAATTAAAAAATACTTTTTGTACATTAAATAACATGTATAAAATGGAAAATCTTCCTTGGACTCAAAGCTTGAAACAAAATAAGAATGAAAAACGATGATTCTTAGCCAATAAAAACAACATAAAATTGGTTTGGCATGTGCAATAACTTGATACAGTTTTGAATGGTTTGTCATTTTTGTTCAGTTCTACTGACTGCTTGCTGTGTCCATCATACATGTGTGTAGGTGACAGGTCAGTGCCACTGTCCGGCAGGTTTTCTGGGTTCTTCATGTGAGACTGGCTGTCCAGCTGGATCTTACGGTGCAGAGTGTGCTCAACAATGCCCCTCCTGTACATCAGGATTCTGCAGCAAAGTGAATGGCAGCTGTATCTGTGCTGTATGTATTGTATGTTGTGCTGGGTGTGTTTGTCAAGAGTGGCAAAGGGTTCTATGTAACTATACAGATTGTACAGTATATTGTACTGGGGCAAATCTAGAAACAACATTCCAGACAGTTTATTATACTGTCATGGTTCTTTCTTTGTCTAGTTTCCACACTTCGCTTTGACTACCATGAATGATACATGATCTGTATCTTTTGCGTATGATTTTATTTAGGCTTGGAGTTGGTAAAGTTCATCCATTACGGGGTGCGAATGTACCCCAGTCATTTGCAGGGTGAGCAAATGTTCCATCCTCACTGTGCAGACCGCTGGGTGATTGTACCCTAACCTTCAGCCTGGTGAAATCTTATATTTCCACGCTATTGTCATCAAAAGGCCCCTCTCCGGAAAATGAAAGGGTTACAAATTTTAGTGAATATCAAAAATGCATATAATTACATCTTCACCACATGATGGCTGCTTTTTTATAACACTTTGCATAAGTAACATTTGTAAAACAAAGTCAGCAGTCATGTAACCTGCTCTTGAGACCCAGATCCAGGGTACATTTAATTTGCACTTCATCCGGCACAGCGAGGGTGATATCGCCCATCGCCCCTTGCAAGTGACTGGGGTACATTTGCACTTCATCCGGCACAGCGAGGGTGATATCGCCCATCGCCCCTTGCAAGTGACTGGGGTACATTTGCACTCCATCCGGCACAGCGAGGGTGATATCGCCCTACTGCCCCATGCGAGTGACTGGGGTACATTTGCACTCCATCCGGCACAGCGAGGGTGATATCACCCTACTGCCCCATGCGAGTGAATGGGGTACATTTGCACTCCATCCGGCACAGCGAGGGTGATATTGCCCTACTGCCCCATGCGAGTGACTGGGGTACATTTGCACTCCATCCGGCACAGCGAGGGTGATATCACCCTACTGCCCCATGCGAGTGACTGGGGTACATTTGCACGTCCTAACGCAGCTGAGCTTTATTTAGCAACTGGCACTGACATGTAGTCAGGTTCTGATTGACAAGTCAGAGCAGCCGATCGCAGTGCATCAGTACTCCAACAGACAAATCACACGTGTTGGATTGTCTGTCGGAGTATTCCAGGGTTCCCTGCCAGAACGTCCTGTCTTTCTTCTTTCTAGGTGTATCGATGGCAGGGAACCCTCCTTTTGCTGGACAAAACTGCTGTGAAATGGCAAAACACAGTAAATCCATGGCGTCATTTTGCGGAACCAGACCATTACATCAATGTCTTTCATCTTGAATTCACCCTTTTTCCTATCAAATGACATTGTGGGCCTACTGTGTTGTGCCATCGCACGGCAGAAAGAAATGAGATGGGTTGTTGGAGACTCAGAGGGCCTGCAGATTACGGGCCTGTGGGCTGCATGTCAATAAACCTTTAGGTGGTATAGTAAGTAAGGGTTTGGGTACTGGTGGGCAGCAAGAAGACTGATATCATTGGGCTGGAGACTTTAGGTTGTAGCAGAGAGAATGATGACAATGATACGTTTTTTGGTGTTAACGTATGTAGGAAATGGTGGAGATACAAAAAAAAAAGGAAAAAAAAAAAGCTCTGACTAATGCTGTGTGTTGTAGAGTGGTGGTGACTGCACATGTCCTAATGGTTACTATGGCAACCAGTGTTCAACGGTGTGTAGCTGTGTTCATGGGAAATGTAGCAGTCAGTCTGGACTCTGTGACTGTGACCCAGGATGGCAGGGCATAAAATGTGACACACCTTGTGCCGATGGTGAGTCCTTGCACATTTTCACCATGTTCCCCAGGTGTCCCGACATGTAAAAAAATATCAACACACACACACACACACACACACGCACACACACACGTTCGAGTACGTACTATGTACGTGTGCGTGTGTGTTCAGTAACAAGGTTTCTTGTGGTACATGTATTTCATTTTGTGGTTGTGATTACGTTGACGTGAACAGTGCTAATGAGTGCTTTCCTGTTTTACTAAATACATGTATTGACAAGTATTGGTCAAAAAGTGTTACTGCTTGTGTGTTCAGGGAATTATGGGTGTGCTTGCCTGAAATTATGCCAGTGTCAACATGGCAACTGCAGCACAGTGGATGGTAGCTGTACTTGTGAGGCTGGATACCAGGGCCCCCACTGTGACCAGACCTGTCCAGTAAGTGTGAGAATGGCATGTAGTGTTTGTGGATACAGCACAGTGGGTGGTAGCTGTACTTGTGAGGCTGGATACCAGGGCCCCCACTGTGACCAGACCTGTCCAGTAAGTGTGAGAATGGCATGTAGTGTTTGTGGATACAGCACAGTGGGTGGTAGCTGTACTTGTGAGGCTGAATACCAGGGCCCCCACTGTGACCAGACCTGTCCAGTAAGTGTGAGAATGGCATGTAGTGTTTGTGGATACAGCACAGTGGGTGGTAGCTGTACTTGTGAGGCTGGATACCAGGGCCCCCACTGTGACCAGACCTGTCCAGTAAGTGTGAGAATGGCATGTAGTGTTTGTGGATACTCTCTACTACACATGTTAGTGCTAATTTAGAAAAGCTGTTGAGCACTTTTGTGATGACCCTGCTTGCGATAATGAAAGTAAAATTTACAATCGCTTGTACACTGGTGTGCTGATTTTTCTGTTGTCCTTGGGTGTTTGTGAGCATCTGCATTGTACTCATTGTCTGAATAGCAGTGCATCTCAAAACACACAGTGATTTTAGTTTCGCAACTGTAAAGAGTGTTGCAAGTTCTGATCTGACTCAAAATGAGTTATGTGCTGATGGAAAACGCCAGAGTTTCTAGGGCTTACGTGTGATGTGTAGCATTGCAAACCAGATGTTCACACAAGAAAAATATACTGCCTGCTAACACGCACGTCACTGGCAATGAACATGCCACACTGTTTGCTTGCAGACTGGCACCTTTGGAGTGGCTTGTAGCGGCCAGTGCCAGGAATGCGGGCCTGGTGCACAGGAACATGGCTGCAACCCCGTCACTGGTGCTTGTCTGTGCAGACCAGGATACTTTGGCCTTTTGTGTGACCGGCCATGTCCTGAGAATACATACGGTGACAACTGCAGCATGAGTTGTGGGTGAGTGGTCACAAGTAGGCTATGTAAATGAATCTGTTCAGGTGTGGATATGTTTCTCTAGATCAGTTTCTAGATTAAAGCTCACTGCTCTCCTCGGGGCAGGTCGTCATCATTTATCCCAGAATGTTGTTGACTCCAGAGATCTGGGACTGATCCCAGCATGACTTGTTGGTCCGTTTGCGTAAGGGGACTTTGAATCTTTTTTTTACCTCATTCCTTAGGTTTAGTGGATACAGAATTTTTATGCTTGTTGGTTCTAGCTAATGTTGCACGTAATTTTCTGTTGGGTTGCTTGAAATTTGGTGAGACCCCTGGCCCCTGTAGTGTAGTGGTAAGCCGTCGCTTCGGACCATGGACGGGGAGACCAGGGTTCGAGTCCCAGCCGAGGCAAGCGGGATTTTTCCTACCTAGGTCGGCTCCTACCCAGAGCGGGTGTGCTATGGGCCCAGTGGGGAGGCTGTTGCCACACAGCCAAGATTCACCCACTTCACAGGTGCGACTTTGGGGGTGCTTCCTTTGGTATGACACGTCTTATGATGTGGATGATTAACCGGCCGGCACCACAGGTGCCGTAGTTCCTGGGCCTGGTTAATGCCGGGATATTTATGACAGGAAGCGTGGCATGTGGCCCTGTCCCGCAGTCCTAAACCACACAGACCTCCATAGCATCATCTTAATTACCATCATCCTCATCTCCATCATCATGCATAATAAAAATTGCCCCAGCTTCCGGGCCCTTACTGGATTCCACCCATGACATGGGGGGAACACCACTGGAACTGGCAAAAGAGTTGGGGCAACCAAAAAAAAGAAAAGAAAAAAGAAATTTGGTGAGACCTGTTTCAACTTTTGTGAAGTATGGCTGAAATGCTGACTGGTGTGTAGTTTCAGTGACAGTGGTATGTCAGTTGCCATGGGGGTGCATGATGTACCCTTTCTCCTACGGTTATACCAGTTGACATGATACTATAGGAGTTTCCCTAATAACCTCACTGACTTCAGTCAGTAGAGCCATCGTGCTGCCTCAGGCATGGTCTTCAATTTGAGAGAATCCCTGTGAACTAACCTGGTGACATGTGATCCCTTACTCATGCACCCCCTACCCTATGCGAACCCTTCAGTCTTCTCACCTGGCTCTATGCAAAAGGAGAAGTATATGAGCGTGATAAGCCACTTTTACCTTCATTCCACAAAACTGGTCATGCAATAGTGAGTATGATGTCCGCTAATATGAGGTTTTGAAATGCCTGCATTAGGTTGCTTCTGACCTATTAACAAGATAGGTCATGATGCTGCATTCTATGCTGTGATATTGTACCATGTCACCAAACGTACGTGTATATGACAATGACCGTTTCAGTGGAAGTGAGTTAACTTTTGAAATTATTTTGTGTAACTTGCTTTTCACAGCTGCATCAATGGAGACTGCAGTAATATAGATGGACAGTGTGAATGTTACCCAGGATTCACTGGCACAGCATGCGATCAGCAGGTAAGTTCAGCACCCTTCGCAGCATATCAAGCAACAACAAAGAAAAAACATTTGTAAAAAGCAAAAAAAAACCAACAAAAAAAACACCAACCAACAGAACCAAAAAAGAAAAGAAAAAAAGCTTGCACTGAAAAGATGGTGCGGAAAAATGTCAGCATTCATTTTTTTTTTTTTAAAGACTGATACATGTATTTTGTTTAAATGTTTCTAAGGGATCTCAGGGTTCTTTTATTTGTAGATCAGACTGCATTAGAAGTGATTCTGCTTTACAAACCTTTCTACCATGTAGAATCCCAATCTCTTAATGGGTACGTCTTGCGTCTGCTGTCTGGCCACTTGCTGCTTGTCCAGCAGATGGCAGGGTGGTTGTGCCAAACTTGGGTTCAGTTAGATTGCGCAGTAGCGGCACTTTGTTCAAGAGAGACAGTACAGGGAGTGTACGTACACATGTATCATTCAGTGATTTAATTACTTACTGTATGTCACCTGTGTTTGTAGTGTACCAGTGGTACATGGGGACCTGACTGCAGTAACAAGTGCACCTGTCAAGGCCATTTCACTACTTGTGACACAACAACAGGAGAGTGTCAGTGTGCCCCTGGTTTCACCGGTGGTATGTTGCCTGTAGTCTTTTTCACTGGTGGTGTATACACAGATTTATGCTTCTGTCTACTCTTGGTCTCTTTTTGATTGGTTATGTGCATCACCCTGTAGAACAAGGGTGAGTGGTGGTCTAACGGGTAGCATGTCAGACTTAGCACGTCACACTGTCACGGTGATGAAGTGTGGCTTTGATCCCAAGTTGAGCTTGTGATATGCCACAGAGTTTTTCCGGGCTACTGGGCTGCTCATTGGGGGTTTTCTGTCCAGGTTATCCGGCTTTCTTCCCCCAGTAAAATTCAAGACTAGGATAGGTAGGTTGGGTGGCACTGCCCCACGGTGACATACTTCCCCTGTGGGGAGCAACCCGAATTTCCCGAAAAGGACAGTAATGAAGTTAAAAAAAACCCCAACAACGAACAAACAATCACAAAAGGAAATAAACTTAAACCCTGAGTTATCTTCAAGCAAGTAGAAGAAATTTTTGTGTTGAGCTGTGTAACTGCTGCAATACTGTACTGGTGGTGCTGCAGTAATAGATAGGAATGAAGCTTTTGAGAGTTGCTAATATAGAAGTGTATCTTTTACAGAGGCATGTCAACAGAACTGTCCAACAGGATTTTTTGGCCAGGACTGTCAGGAAAAGTGTACTTGTGATTCAGCCTCATCTGAGTGCAGCCCAATTGATGGCTCCTGTAGCTGTCTGCCTGGATTTGTTGGACCTACTTGTGACCGTATGTCCCTCCATATGCGAACTATATAATCATGTTTGCATTGCGCCCACGCTGTGCAGTTTGTGTGTGTGTGTTTAAATTTTTATGTGGGCTTTGGGTGGAATGGGGGTGGCTAAAAAGCAGTACATACAGTTTTTATTAAAAAAAAAATTTAACTCTTGTTTTTGGAACAGTTTTTTTTACATACATACATACGTACGTACTTATGAGCCAGTGTGCTTACATGCGATTTTAAAACGTATAGCTTTTCTGTATTTCAAGACACCTCTCTCTCTCTCTCTGGTAAAAGGGCTTGTCACATGATGAGGGTTCTGTTCTCTTGTGCACATATTTCTGTACCATGTTACACATGGAGGTGATATTTCAGTTGATAATGATGTACATGTCTGTATGTGAACTACACTGTTACAGTGTGTCCTGTTGGCACGTACGGGCCAAACTGTTCTCAGAAGTGTGACTGTTCAGGAAACGGTGGTTGTGATTTCACTGGGGCATGTGACTGTGATCCAGGCTTTACAGGCGACAGGTGTCAGACTCGTAAGTAGTGCAGTAATACTTACCTCAGATATGTCAGTACACTTGCTGATGATGAAGAGTGTGATATACAGGTTATTTGACAGGTAACTTCTGTGTTTTACCCTTGAGGCAGTACACTAGCTACTAAGTGTGAAGGTAAATGCACTCGAATCTGTAACATTACTGTGTGACTGTGCTTGCAGCTTGCGAACAAGATGTCAGGTGGGGTGAAGACTGTGCGCAGGAGTGTGACTGTTCTGGCCAGCACTGTGACTTCAAAGATGGCATATGCCGATGTAACCCAGGCAAAACTGGCCGCATTTGTGATCAGAGTCAGTTTCCGTTTTCTTTTAAGGATTTAAAACGTCTGTTACTTTAAACTGTTTTATATCAACGGTTTTCTGCTGGAAATTAAAAGAAGTAGAAGGAAAAAACAAAACAAAGTCAGTTGTGACGATACCCAGTTTTGGCCAGTAGCCTTCAGCAGAGGCTTTATTCCTTTATTGGCTTCTGGATATGGAAGCTTGTGACTTGGATTTTACAATACATGCCTATGTAGTATATGTACTTAAGTTCTGTGTATTCTGGCTTTTTAAGTCGGTTGCTGGTCTTTGCATGGTTTATTTCAATCTTTGCTGAACGACCAGTCTCCATCATTTTGTTTTTGTGTCCTTCAGCGTGTGATTCAGCTCACTATGGCTTCCAGTGTGGTCAGCTGTGTCAGTGTAAGAACAATGCGACCTGCGACCCTGTGAGTGGAGAATGTAGCTGTGCACCAGGCTGGGACGGCCAGTACTGTGACCAGCGTGAGTAGTACATATTGACACTGCAAGAATCAAACTTAGAGGGAGACTCATCCTCCATACTCACAGACCCGGTTTCTCTGTCTCCCCTTGCATGTGAAAGCTCTGGTGACCCAGTGCCCCCTTTAATAATGCATGCAGTAATACATGTAAGAATGGAATACTTATAGTACCTAACCTTATCTAAGCTCTTGGCGCTTTACATAATTTTTTTTATATATAAACACATAAAACAGATAAAAGACACACAGGAAGGGTAAGAGATACAATGATAATAACTCATCTTCCTCCCCCCCCCCCCCCACCCCCACACACACACAAACAACAAACACAGACACGCAAACACACCAGTGGAATGCCATGGCGCAATTATTGGGAGGTAAAGAGGTGTGTTTTCAGGTGGGACTTAAATGATTCTTTGTTTGAGCTGTTTCTGATTGAGAGAGAGAGAGAGAGCTGATTCCTTGTAACAGGGGTTTGGGACTTTGGAACAGACATACAGGTGCATACCAGTCACATTACTGCTCTGTAAAGTGCTCTATTGGAACCTAATACATTACGGCACTGACTGGATAGCTCAAGTTTCACACTGGGGTGGAAGGGCAATAGAGCTTGCTCAATGCTGAGACCTGGATCAAGGGCGCATTGGTTCTAGCGCCAGGAAGAATCTGCACGCTGTCATGTGTTTTGGGTGTTGAAAAGGGTGTTGCATAATTGTGTGTTTCACAGCGTGTCCATTAGGAAAGTATGGCCGCGGCTGTGCCCTCAACTGTCCATGTGCAGCAGGCACACGTTGTCATGCAACCACTGGGGCGTGTCTGTGTCAGCCAGGGTACAAAGGACAGTCCTGCAATATTCGTAAGTTTACAATGCTTAATAATAATACGCATACGTTTGAAATAAGCTTAAAATTTTCTTCTTTATTCCCATCTCATGAAGAATTAAGTCGGTGACAAGTAATTTACATGAATTTTTTTGTTTGTACGTTTATGTTGCTAGACTAATCTTTGCAGGACATGAAAGACTGATTGATTGATTGAATGGTCGTACTTTTGCTGAAACTTGGGTAAACTGTAGAGTAAGGCTACAAGTGTTCAGTTATCATTATTGTTCATGTAATTATACTGACAGCTTGCCCTGCTGGTTTCTGGGATGTGAACTGTGCATCAAGGTGCCCATCTAACTGTCCTGCCGGCTGCATGGCAGACTCCGGACAGTGCAAGTGCACTACTAACTCCTGCCCTGGTGGCTTTGTCTGTGTGTCGTCGGTAAGAAACTGGTGACTGCATGGTTAGAATGCCTCTTATTTTGTAAAATGGGCAATGTCAGTTTTATGAGCTATTCCAGTTAACTGTTATGGTGAGTACCAGGTAAATGAAACCCTTTCTTCTACTGCAAATTTGAACTCTTTCCAGAAATATGGTGTGTACCAATTTAATCTGGCTGCAAAACTTATAGATACACATCAAAGAGTAGTACATGTAATGTACTGGGTCCTTTCGTTGTGTTTTGTTTGTTCGTTTTTTCACATCGCAGATACTGACTTTGTTTGCCTTCATCAAAGCAGGGATTTTATTTTTTTTATTTTTTTTAACGTTATTAGCGTAATAGGAGTGGAGATCTTTGTGGTGCCAGCAATGAATCAGATCACTACCGCCTACTTTCAACACTTTCTGTTCATTCCATTGCTGAATGCCTCTCTTTTTTGTTGCAGGGATTCTGCATATCTTTAGCATATGCAGGCCCATTCAGCAGTGTGTCTTCATCAGGTACATGTACATCAGTAAACTTCAGGATTATATCCAAATATCTGGGTTATTTTTAAAGGAAAAAAAACAGAAAATAGAAAAATCCCCAACAGACTTCAGTTAAATTTAACATGGAGCATTGTAGCAGTTGTCAGACCTCTGATTTAACCTTTCGGCTACGTCGCTAAAAAACTTCTTAGTCCTACATCGTGTGAAACAACTCACCCATGGTTTTTAAATAGGTAATTTTCGACTTATTCCTAGTCCTACGTCGTGGGAAACAAATTACCCATGGTTTTTAGATAGGTAAATTTCAACTTATTCCTAGTCTTACATCGTGGGAAACAAATTACCCATGATTTTTATATAGGCAATTCACAACTTATTCTTATTTATTGTTTAATTACTCTGCTAATTACAGGTTGAACAACACAATTTTTGGCATGAACATAGTCAAACCATTTATTGACACAGTCATGAAATTTCAAAGGTGTGACGTAAATATTGACCGAGATACGTTCATCTAAAGCAATGTGTGTGCAACTTTTTACCCACGCCGTAGTCCGAAGGTTAACTGGCCCTGCTAGCTGTACTCTTCTGTGGTTTTGAGCATGTGAAATGTTCATTAATAAAGCCATCACCCTTTGAAGGTACTGAACAGCATGCTGATTGCACCTTTGCCATTCAGAGCTACAAAGCAGATGTCTGTACAGCCCATTGTGTAAGGCTGAGTTAGTACAGTTTGTCCTTTAGGGGGTTAGGGTTATAGTTACCTGGTGTTTAGCTGAGCAGATGGCTGCAGTACGTTTACACCAGGTCCAAATGGCTCTGGAGCGGAGGGTACAGAAATGAGTTCTCCCGCTTACCAGAGAAACAGAAAACAGTATGTTTTAAAAAGAAAAAAGAACGGCAACGATGTCACGCGCTCTAAACCAACAGGTGGAGGGCAAAGTGAGCGGCAGATTGAAAGCGGGTGGCAGCGATAACAAGTGGGGCGGGTCTTGCTTGTCCAACTTTTTTTCTTGTTTTCCTCAATAGCGGAAGAAAAAAAAAAACCCCAGTGAACTTGGCCTAGGGGCTGAAGGGCTCATGCTTGAATGATACATTATTCTGATCAACTGTCCTCCCCCCTCCCTCCTCGATGGCGGAATGATGAAAATACAAAAATAGCAGAAACGGACCTGGAGGTGTCGGAATTGCCTCATGCCTGAGGGTGAGCTAATTGTTCAGGCTGAGCAGAAGTAAGTAGTGTGGGTTCTTCTCATGAAGTTTTGCTGCTGTTTTACTTTTAGGGAGTCTGAGCGGTGGTGCTATTGCTGGGATTATTATTGGCTTCCTGGTTGGCATGGTGCTTGTTGGTGGGCTGGTGTTCGTCCTGATGCGTCAACGTAATGCCCTCATGATTGACAGGCTCTTCTCCATCTTCAATAGTGATTCAGTAAGCACAGCCCCCGTATGTGAAAAAAGCATGTCGCTAAGACTACTTGGGTCAAAACCACATATCTGACCACAGGCAGGAATTTCCTGTTCTTCTGATTCACTTCCTGCTGCATTTTTCTTTCATTCTGTTTCGTTTTTTGCTTGCATGGTAGAGACAGGTCATTTTTTTTTGGTGAAAATTGATTGAGTGGGTTTGAAATTATTGGACTTCAAGTTGTAGTTTGCTTACTTAGGAAGAAGGAAAATATAGGTTCCTGCATCAGAATAACTTACAGTGGACTCCACTTATAAGGACATCCGATATAAGAACCATCGCTTATAGGGACACCCCAAAGCAGGTCCCTGCCAAAGTTGTTCTTTGTGATCACTTATTAAAACTCGCATAGAAGAACCCTCTGATATAGGGTTCATCGCTTATATGGACAGCACTTGCTAGGTCCCCACATCAAACTTTCCTCGGATATAAGAACCGCAAGTAGGAATGATCATTTCTAGGAAGTCTGCGATTATTCTATTTTTGGAACCCTCGCTTGTAAAGACACCATCTTGTTCCCAACACGACCTCCCCTCGGATATAAGAACCGAAAGTAGAAGTTATGCTAGGTTCATTTTCGTTTCGTTTCATTTCCCGGAATTTCCAAGAAACATTTCTTCACGGAATTCTGCCTCTGAACTTCACTTACACTAACAACCCGACAGAGAGACAGATGGATAGTGGCAGTGAGTTTGTGGAGTGGGGAGGGGAGGAGCGGGGAGGGGGAGGGGTCGTTAAAAACCGTTATTTTCCCCTGCGAACGCCGTAGACTGGGAACACATTTGAATGTCTGGCCATTTTGTTTTTTTGTTGTTGTTGAAAACTTGGCCAATAAATTTCCTTGTATCCTTGTATTCTTTAAAGTCATTTTGTCAAAATGTGATCGTAACTCTCTCTCTCTGTCTCTCTCTGTCTGTCTGTCTGTCTCTCTCTCTCATTTTCATTAAGACAGCTATTGTTACATAACTTCTAGAGTTATTTGCATTAAATTTATGTTTCGCGTACGCAAAAAAAAGTAAACTATATTGCATCGAGATCAAGCCAACCAGCAAGTTCCACTTCATTGACGCAAAGGCTTAAACAAGCAAGAGATTGCCGTGCACACACACACACACACACACACACACACACACACACACACACACACACACACACACACACACACACACACACACACACACACACACACACACGCACGCACGCACACAGACCATTAGAGGTCGATATACGACTCTTTTTACAGTTGTCCACAATATTTTCTTCTTTCCTTGGTTATAAGAACACACACTAGCACAACTGACCTTATATCCGAGGTATGCTTATAAGAAACCTCGCTTATAAGGACACCCAAATGCTGGTCCCGGCGCTGTTCTTATATCCAAAGTCCACTGTACTTGGTTGGCGAAGGGTTAACAACATAAAGAGATGTATTTTGGTTAGACATGGGTGAGAGATAGTTCACAGACTAAACGTATCTGTCACCAAACATGCATGTGTGGGTTATTTGGCACGTTATTCTGTAACCAAGTTTTGTATATCAGTTTCTCATTATTTTGCAGAAGGGAGAGTACAACACACAAGATCCAAGTGTTCATGGTTCAGAAAATCCTATGTACTTGGACACATACACTCCAACAGGTCAGCCACAGGAACAGGTGTCATCAGCCATCATTACACTGCAGACAGCATGTGAAGATGCCAGTGAATCTTAACTTTCAATTATCGTTCTAATGTACAAATGAGAACATCAGCTGGACATTTGCTGAAAACTTCAGGGAAACAACAGTGCAACAGCCCAATCCCCTGACCATTGAACTGCCAGTAATACAAAATCATACTTTTTTTTTAACGTCATTTAGAAAAAAACATCACTTTATTGAGTAAATATAACAAAAAAGGCGTTCAAACTAATAAACATCGCTGTTTGTGTAAATGTCAGTGCTGCATAGATACACACTGGCTCATCGTTCTTTTTGGAACCATGGCCCATTGCGCGAACTGGTAAGAGTTAAGAGCTTTTTCCATCAGTGGTACATGTATATTGACTGGACCTTGCATATGATGCCTTTGATGGGAGACCTGACCATCATTTTGAAAAATGCAATTGCTTCATACATTCTTTTACTATGATAACTCGCAAGCTTGTGCAGTTTATTTGTCGCATGACTGTAAGACGTAACACTTCATTTTGCTGTTCATGGTGTGCACATTGATCTACTCATTGTATCATGTGTCAACTGTGCATATTATTTGCCAATACTTTTTACTACGGCTTAGGAAACGGTGTATCCTGCTGCTTTGAATGACCTCTAATTCTTTTGCGTATCCACACGGTTGAGTATATTACACATTCTTATCCCTGTCAGGTGCTGTTGGCTGTATTATGACATGCCGATGTCACTGTACCATTGTGATTTCATGTGTAACATTTCTGTTGTTAATGTTCATCATAATGATGAATTTTGAATACTTTGGCAGTAATCCTATCTGTGAGCTTGGAAATGACAGTATATGTGTGTGTACATTTTCCTTTCATGCTGTGGACTTTTTTCCTTGGGGGGGGGGGGGGGGGGGGGGGGGGCTTTGTACACATGTCTGATGTGCAAAACTTGCATTTTTGATTGCAATCTCCAATGACAAAAAGAAATGTGTGTATAAAATAAAAACCAACACAAACCCAGGTGTAAATCATGTATTGTGCGTTGTTTTTATTACCAGTTTGTCCAGATTAGATATGAAACAGAAACGTCAATAAAAAACCTTTGGTATACTCTTATATTCATGGTCAAGAGCACACCAGTAAAACGAAAGAAACACATAGAAAGAAAAAAATGCACTGGTAAACCTCTCTCACCATTTCCCATCTATGTGTGTTCAGCAGACAGGGAAGACTGGCCAGGCTCCGTCCAATACCTTACATTATGGCGGCTACAATAACCAGATTAATCTCCACTCACACAGTATGTCATGATTCACCATCAGAGACACATCGCTCTCCTTATCCCTTTGGTTCATTGTCACCACTGCTGGCTGGTACAAGACGCCTGATGGTCAAATCATAAACTACACTCTCTACTTTCTGCACCGAGTATTTCAGGGAGTCAAATCTTTTACGCAGCATGTCATTCTTCAAATTGAGAAGTCTGAATCCTGAATCCAGTTCTCCGAGAAACTTTGAAATCCTCACAGGTCTTCCAGGATCACCAGCTACCACTGCGTTCACAGCAAAACGTGACTGGTGACAGAAAAAAAGGACCAAGTAATCAAGGAACTAGAAAGATAGCACAGCTTGTGTTCGTCATAAATTGGTTAATACACTAGTACAGCAGTAAACGAATGCCTCCTTCAAGTGAACTTGTAAGGAAGAATATTGGTGTGTGGGTGGAGGGGCACAGGGTTTGTACACAGCAGACAACCGATGAGTGCTTTATATGAATGGCCCACGCTACAGCAATACTAAAACATGCTTTCCTGAATACCTTTGATACCCACTGAACATAGCTAGTATGGTAGTACTAGTAGCTCCACTCTCAGGGATGTCACTGGAGCTTGAAACCTATAGGACAAATGTCCTGGAAGGTGGCAGATGAATAGGACATTTGTCCTGAATTGGAACGAAACAATAGGACATTCTGGCGCGCGACAATAACGCATTGTAAAACAGGAACCACATAAACACAGATCAGGGTTAAACTCTTTGCCAGTCAGAGGGCTTCTTTTAGGGAATACCACAGACCACACATCACTCGCTTTGCATGCGTGCAACTAAAAATATTCTCTGCGCAAGCGAGCCAGCTCCCTGAGTAGCGCAAGGTGGCAGCCCTCACTCGGAAAAATGTCACTAGTTTGTCCGCGATCAACAGAAACGCAATCGGACATATGACCTCCTCTTGAAATAAACAATCGGACATCTGTCCTGCTGGACAGTTTTTCCATCGGACATTTGGCCAAGTCTATCGGTCATAGTCCTGTGTCCGGGCACCAGTGACATTCCTGACTCTGTAGCCAACCCCAGGAACATGAAATAAACAGTCCCAGCTTTTTAAATCTCTCTATACTCAGTTCCCATCTGGGACCCTCATGTTCACAAAACTTCCCTGCAAAAAGGTTTGATTCATGGAGTTGCCAACTTTTTCTTTTTATCCTGCCAGGAAGTGTGCAGCTAAACAGTAAAACACAGCACTGGCAAAACGCTCTATCAGTCAAAGGAAAGCAACCATCTGTGTGCTGTATGCTACTGGGGAAAACTCTCAGCATAGACTAATAGAGTTAAAGTGAATTTAATTGTCCTTTGCATCAAGACACATGTACCCTCACCAGTTCTGATGCCATAGTGAGCAGACCCATCAGAAAGTCATCCAGGTCCATGTGAAACCCGTCCTCTCTCCTAACCTTCACTGAAAATGAACTGGATTGTTGAATATAATGAACTCTGTAAAGCACAATGCCATGAAGCATAGCAGAAACTGTTATAAATAAAAAATCAAGGTGCAACACAATGGCTTTCATACATTAAATCTTGAATATACATTTTGTTGTCATAAAAAACAGGTACTGGATACATACACTAATTAATCAACCCTGATCTTGCTGAATTAATTTGTCTTATCCTAACAAAGCCATAGAGGTAGTCCAGAATATTCCGTTCTTAGCAAGACTAGGGTTAAACATAGATATATATATGCCTAACACTTACTAACACATTTCACTGTTTCACCATTCTCTACTAATTGCTCTGAAATAAGAACAGGGTTCCCACACCCTCAGTGGAACCAAATTTAAGGCCTTTTTTAAATTGACGATACAGGACCATCAAAGCGATCAGTGCGATCAAAGACAAATATCCATTGTCAAACAAACATATATAGTCATTTTCTTTATTTACAAACAGTGACACAACATACCAACTCACTCAAGCTGTCACACAAACCTTTAGTCTTGATGCAAAAGGTTGGCACACACAAAGGTAATTCCCTAATAACTCCTATCCAATCTTGATACAAAGGGTTGACATACACATTCAGTGTCAAAGCCACACCACTAAGTAACCCTTCAATGCACAATCTTCTGAAAGATGTAGATGGCACTCATACCTGTAGCAGACGATGTTTGACTCGCTGACGGTTTTGTTTTCTCATTGCGGTAAAATTGTACTGTCTGAAAAAAAGACCTTCCATTTTCGATTTTTAAGGCCTCAGCTTTGCTTTATAAGGCCTCATTCAGATTTTTAGGGCTTTTTAGGGGCCTTATTTTAGGGTTCTGATTTATAGGGCTTTTTAGGGCCTTTTCAGGTGGCATGGGAACCCTGAAGAAAGTAACACAAAACAGAATCATACCTCCCAGCATGTCTGCTGTCTCCTGTCTTTCAGCCAGCCGTTCATGCATGAGGTAGACCTTAAGTGCTGCCAGATATGCCAGACGCTGTATTACAAACCGCCATATGTCGTTGAACCTGAAAATCCAGCAAGTATTTGTTTTGGAACAGTTGCTCAACACTTGTGTAATTTGAGTGTTGGACCCTGGACAAGCAAAAGGGCACTTAAATGTACAAACCTAAATGCTGCGATCTTTCCCTTTTTCTTTTCATGCACATGGTATAAGTTATAACTGAAAGGCGAAATGACTCCACGAAGTACGCTGGTGGGATACATGATTTTATAAACAGCATTAAGTGTACTGTTACACATAAGCTTCCCACCTGTAGTACTGGCTAGCTGGAATCTTTTCGGCCAAAACTGCAAACTGCTCTCTGACTTTTGAAAACAACGGCTCCACATTCTCGCAAATTTTCAGTACTGTGGACAAGAAAGAGTAACAACAGTATATATGATACCATGTCTAGACAACATGGGTTGGAATAAATAGAAAGTCTCATCTGGAAGTGCTGTAGTGTAAGTACTACTCAACATGGCATTCTCTTTGTTTTCCACAACTACTTTCACTATCACTCAAAGAATTGGAAGGAACCCCCTTGATCAGTCTGGCGACTTCACATCATGTAAGTACCGTCGAACGGTTCCAACACAAATACAGTATCTGCAATTTCTCATTTTGACGGATTTCGTACATACACTGTACTTCCGCACATCAATACCCCAGGCAAAGCTGCGTATATCCACTGGTGGAAGAATATTTGTGCTGACGAAGTAGTTAACTGATGGCATCCCAGACTGCTAAAAATTACTATAGTAGAAACTTTAAATTTTTTAATCCATGCAAAGCCTGCTTTGCTACCAGTGTCTGATACTAAATGGGGCTGGATGTAAGTATCACTGGCACTGACGGTGTTCATTGCCTGCTTGCTGATGCATGGCTTGCATTGATGTCTGAATCTCTCGGGCAGTTTGCTCCAACTCCCTGACCGCATTTCTGATCTCCTGCAAATCATCCAGTGAAAGGATAAGGCATCAGACAGTCCATGTCAAACTACACCAGGAATGTTTCAGCATGCAGGGCATGAGCATCTAGATCAAGTTAGTTGTTTAGGGCTTAACGCCGCGCAAGCATCTAGATCAAGAACTTGAGCTACAAAAGTCACTGATCAACGTTCAACGAGACACTTTACTTTCAGTGGGGTAGTGTTCACTGTATCTAAAATTCATTTCAGGACTGACAGCAGCATACACTGAAATCACCTACAGTTATCTTTACACTGTATATATATATATCCCAGGGGTGACCATGTGCACGAACGGCCGTGCATAGTCTGCGGCAACAACCGGGTTTACTCAGTAATCTTTCCAGCCATCGAGAGGTGCACGTTGACAACACTCTACAAACTGTGACAAACGATTGTTCTCTCCACCTGTACAAAATTTTAGGACTCACCTCTTTCAATTCGTGATCAGCATCAAGGTGCTCCTGAAAATCAGAGAAAACAGCGGCAGTTTCCATTTTGGTCTTTTATCCAAGGGCGACAACGCGAATTCCAAAACACAGGTAGACTCCAGAGTGCAGTCCCTTTTCGGCGGGGCGTGAAAATGTGACTGCTTACACCCAGCGCCATTTTCAAAAATGGCGAATTTTTTTTAGAAAAGCGAAGACTTGTGTGTCATATGAATCGATTTGAAACGAAGTCTTGAATATCCGACCACTTTTGGTTTGGGCAAAATCTTTGCCAGCGGACAATTATTGTTGCGATTTGATGGCACTGTTTACGTGGTACACTGATCCAACAGGATGTGAGTAAACGGCAAGGGGGTTGCACTCTGACAGGCCAAGGTGTTGCACTCTGCAGGCAAGTATTATTGCACGGTGCAGACGATCACGTACCTGCCTTGTGGTGGAATAAGAGACGATTACAAAAGCATGCACGCCCGTGCTCTAGGACTGAATGTAATAATAGATCTGTCCATTCAGACAGAGACATGTTATGTATGTCTCTGATTCAGAAACACGCCTACTTTCACTCTGAAGACAGCCTGCCATCACTTGCGCCATTGAGGATCCCTCTGGGTTCAAAGCTGGTCAAGGATGACATAGTGCGCGACCTTGTGTTTGAGAGCACCGAGACAATTTAGGCCCGTCACGGTAGCGCAGTGAGCGCTATTTCCCCACTGTGCACAGAGGTACTTTCCACTGAAAGACTCTGTGCCCCAGAGAGTGAAACACAGGGTCGAACTCGGAGAGGTCTCTCGGTGTCGGAGGCTCCGGAGAAACCCGAAAGTCGGTTTGAGACTCCCAAGACGCAGATGATCGCTGACGGAGTCAACTCGACCAATGCAAAGTCGGCCCACTACCAACCCGGTCTCTTTCAAAGTCAGATCGGGTCACAGGATTTTTTTGCGACTTTTTTTAAACACGAAAAAAAAAAAAAATCAAAAAAATCAGTGACTTCTTTTTCACGAAACTGAAAACAAGGACCGCGGGGTTTTTTGGTTTTTTTTTTTTTTTTCGTGAACGGACGGCCACCAACTTTCTGCAGAAAAAAACGTATACCAGTTTTTTCGCGACATTTTTTCCCCGCATAAAACGGCCACCAACTTTGTGCAGAAAAACCGCCCGGCGGCATACGGGGTTTTGTGACTTTTTTTTTTTTGTTCCGAAAAAAAGGTTTTGTGGCCAAAAAACGCGGATTTTTCGCGAAAAGACGGAATTTTGTCATCATTCCCCAGTAATAACCCACTGTCACACTCAGTTTCTCAGTTTTGGCCAACTTGCTCAGAGAGAGAGAGAGAGAGAGAGCGAGACTGAGAGAGAGAGAGAGAGAGAGACGCCGAGAGAGAGAGAGAGAGTCCTGTCTTTGCCGCAACCTCAGCTGCTGCTGCTACATTACAATGCAGAACTGAATAAAATTAATCCGTAATGAAAATGCACACGCGCATCACACACCTTCACATCAGTACACCGGCCGCACACATGATACACACACACACACACACACCGGCACACACACACACACACACACACACACACACACACACACACACACACACACACACACAGAGACACACACACACCGGCACACACTGTGACACACACACACACACACACACACACACACACACACACACACACACACACACACACACACACACACACACACACACACACACTTACTGTTTAGTTTGGAAGGGGGGGGGGGGGTTGGTGCCTTTTCCGGCCTGGGTGTTTTGTTAGCATTGTTGTACCTGACATTCGGCGTCGAACCGAAATGGTTTCTCATTCCACCTTGTTCGATGTGGGCTACTCTTTTGTTTCTACAAACTGGTTTATTCTGTCCCAATGTCTCCAAGTGGGGGTGATTTTATTACTACAGACTGATTTGTGGGCTGTTTCCTTTTGTTGCTGTTTCTACAAACTGGTCTTTTCCCACGTTGTTCCAAGTGGGCTGTTTCCTGTTTGGGTGCTGTTTCTACAGACTGTATTTACTACAGTCGCCCACCGTTGTGCGTTTCTGTGATTACTGTTTTTTTGCCATCGGTTTTAAGGTCTCCCTTACTCCCCACCGCCCGTATCCCTCCAGTTTCTACACTTGTATAATTAACTGTTCTGCTTTGTTTTCAGTTTTGCGTGGTTTACTTTACCCTGTAGACCGTAGCGGTCCGCCATAGTCACGGTATCAGTTCTGCCGTCTGGCGGTCTTCAGGCATCCGCTGATATCTGACCGTTTTCTCTGCCACATTGAAGGTCTAGCATCTTTTACATGGCCTGTTGTGATGTAACCACGTCGTCTGGGCAATCCGGCAATGCACGCACACACGCACACGCACACACACGCGCGCGCGTACGTATATACGTATTGGGGCGGTCGGTGGTCTAGTGGTTAAGAGACCTGTCACCAATGCGAGAGGTCAGGGGTTCGAGTCCCACTCGGGGCAAAGAATTTTTCCTTCTCGTATGTGGCACCGTTCATTCGGGCCGATCGTCGGGGGTTCTCTCCGGGTACTCCGGCTTCCTCCCCCTCTGCTTTGGAAATGTTCAGCCCACCAAATTTGAAAAATAAATGCAATCCTAAATTCCGAAATTTAAATAGCTGAGCTGACCCTTCGCACCACGTGATTGTAATGTGTTTATGTCCGGTGTGTGAGAGAATGCGTGTGATTCACGTGAGCGTGCGTGTTGGGTTCAGTTCGCGGCGCTTTGAGCCGATTCATAAATTGGGTAAAGCGCCTATATAATACTCATTATCATTATTATTATTATTATATATAGTGTCTCAGTATTACCGTCACCTAACTATTAGTATATTATGAGCGCTGATATCCGCTGATATCTGACCGTTTTGTTTCTCTGCCACATTGAAGGTTTAGCATCTGTTACATGACCTGTTGTGATGTAACTACGTCTGGGCAATCAACGCACGCACGCACGTACACGTACGTATATATAGTGTATATAACCGTCACCTAACTATTAGTATATTATGGGCGCTGATATCCGATATCTGACCGTTTTGTTTCTCTGCCACATTGAAGGGTTAGCATCTTTTACATGACCTGTTATGTAACCACGTCGTCTGGGCAAACACACACACACACACACACACACACACACACACACACACACACACACACACACACACACACACACACACACACACACACACAATATGTAGTGTATATAACCGTCACCTAACTGTTAGTATATTATGGGAGCTGATATCTGACCGTTTTGTTTCTCTGCCACATTGAAGGTTTAGCATCTTGTACATGACCTGTTACGTAACCACGTCGTCTGGGCAATCGGTATATATAGAGTTTTCACAATGAGGTGCCCCCGATTACGGAAAATACACCACACGAGTTTGTTGATTTCGACCGTAAAACTGCGAGTTTTAACGAGCAAAAATTATTTATACCACGTCCCTACCTGCATTTCAAGTCTTTGATTTGAAAGCTGACATCGGCAATCCAAATGCTTAACGCGACACCTTTTGCTTGTTTGTTGAAGTTATGTCCCATTTGTTTATGTCCTGAAGAAGGCGTAAGCCGAAACGTCGACCTGTGCCGTCCTTTGTCAAAGTTAAGTGGTTTCTGTCCCTTTTGTGTCGCTTTTATTGACTTATTGAGAATCAAATACAAAATAAAACGGGACAAAAATAAAATGGGAAATAAAACGAGACCCAAAATTAAATACTGCACAATCAAGAGAAACCTGATGGAAATTTTTAAAAGGAATGAATTTTTTAAACAAGAGGCGAAAAGGCACAAATGAAACGCAAAATAAAAGACGATAAAATAGAAAATGACATGGCGTGAAATGAAAGGACAAAAAGGGGGACACAAACAAAATACAAAATGAAACCAGATACAAAAATAAAATGGGACACGAATGAAATGCAAAGTTAAATGAAGCACAAATGATGTACAGAATAAAACAAAACATGAATGAAATGAAGCTGGACAAATAAAACTGCACATGAATGAAATATAAAATAAAATGGGACACGACGGAAATTTTGAAAAGCTGGACAAGAATGAAATAAAATCAAATGGGACAAAACTACAATGACTGGGACATGAATGAAATCCAAAATAAAACGAATGAAAATTTTAAAGGACCAAAAAAACAAAATCCCAAACCAAACCAAACCAAACCAAAAAAAAAAAACCACAAAAAACCAAAAACAACCGGCACGAATGAAATGCAAAGTAAGATGTAAAATCAAGTAAAAAAAAAAAAGGGACACGCGAATGCATTTGTGAATGCAATTATGAAACTTTCCAAGGAAACGGACACAAATGAAATGCAAAATAAAACCAGACACAAAATGAAATGGGACATGAACGAAATACAAATATACAGAATAAAACGTGTATGAAATAATAAAGCGGGACATAAAGGAATGAAATACAAAAACAATTACAAAAACAAATGGGACAAACTACAAAATAAATGGACACGAATGAAATGACATAAATGAATGAAATTTTTAAAAGGACAAATGAAATGGAAAGGGGCATGTATGGAAATGCAACATAGAGCAAATGAAATAACGTCAATGAACAAAATAAACGGGACACGAATGAAATAAAAAGATGCAACATGAATAAAATACAAAAAAGGAATTTTAAAGGGGACACGAATGAAATACAAAATGGAACTGGACATGAATGAAATTTCAAGACAAACTTGAACTGTATACAGAAAGGACAAAATAAAACCAGACACAAAATCAAATACAAAATAAAACGGGACATAACTGACTGAAATGCGAAATAAAGCGGGACAAAGAAAACAAGTAGGAACGGCCCCGTCCTACAAAGTTGTTTCTCCAAACTTCATATTATTTTGTCTGTTTTGTTGTTATTGTTGCCGGTTCTCCCCTCTCCAAGTTCTACCAACGACACTAGATCAAAGACCGTAGAGCATGCTGTTTCAGTGCTGCTTCCGTTGGAGGAATGTTCTCCAAAGATTTGCTGTTTCTGGAAAATAATCGCCTGACGAGCTGCGTCCACCTTTGTTAGTGTGCTGGAGCGGTTATACACCAAACAACAAATCTTTGGAGTGTGGGGAAGGTGTCTTCCGTTACCTGCCTGTCCGTCATGGCCAAGAAAGCTCTAGCATCATCAGGGAATGCGTTCCAGGTACTCCACGCTGTTTTCTTCCCTCTCCCAGCAAAAAAGGACACAGTGTCACATCCTGTGAAGGCATGGAACGCCAGAAGTGCCCATGCTTTATATGGTCCAAGAAAGTCAGCAATGTCATGGGCGGCAACGTACCTGAATTTTTTGCCACATCCAAAGGCAATCCACAGTTCCGTTGCTGCCATTTTGTGGAAGTGCGCAATCGCCAGCACCAGCACATCCGTGTCTGTTGTCCTGATGAGGACCTTGTGCAGATACGGTCTTTGACTAGATCCTCTACGACCTCGACCGGTTAGCCACGTGACTGAGGGTGGGGCCGGGTGGGGGAAGAAGGGGGAGAGAGAGAGAGAGAGGCAGAGATAGAGGGTGGGTGGATGGGTGTTTAGGAGTTTAACGTCCTTTTCTACCACAAAAGGGTGATATCAAGGACGGGGCAACGACAAAAAGGCCAGCACAAATATTTGGCCCCAGCGGCCGGGATTCGAACTCTCGGCCCAAGCATTGTAGTGGGGGAGCCAAGGCGAAGAAAACAGGTCGATTGTTCACATTATAGTAGAGACATGCCGTTTGGAATATAAGTACATAACACATCTCTGAACAATATTAGCGACAGTAACACCTGGACCGCCCCCTCTGGTGGGCGTGGCCGTCTGTTAATTGGGTCGACATGACCCAGAAACAAATTATTACCCTTTCTCATCTTTAGCTTGGCCTAAATGGTTATTGTGATGAAATGAACGAAAGAGAAACATAAAGAACATGAGATTGAACCATCTTATGTTATATTTGGTTCCAAAGTATCAAAATATTATGTTGGAGGACTTAATTGAATTGGCCATCATGTTTTACACTTGTAATGTAATTAGCAGAAAGGCCATTTATTTTGTAGTCACGGGTATGAATCCGGTCTCAGAAGCATCCTAACTGTTGAATAAAGCAAGTTATTTTTGTATTGTTCAAAAGAGATTTAATCTTTTTTGGGGGGTATTAATTCCATTATGGAATGATTAAGAAAAAGTAGGTCAAATGGACGATTTCAGGACTGAGTCATACCGACTGCTTGTAATGGTTAATTTCCATCTTACATTGCAAAATGCAAAACTTTTACTGAACAGTACATTTTTAATGCCCTAAGGCTGAGCTTAATATTTTCTATTAATTAATTAGAAGCTTAATTGGGTCACGAGGTTTCACCTTTCAGGTATGATGTCTAAATTTCTAAACTGTCCATTCTGTTGTCTCGGTACGAGTCCTTGTAAATATGTTCTACTTGGTGTCACTGTGCAATATTATTCTGTTTTGTTGTAACTGTCTCCATACTCTCAAAGGTAACACGTAAAGAAAAACACACACAAAAAACGGGAAAAAAACGACAAGATGAGCCATTTAGTCTTCCTGCGAACAGTCTCCTCTGCAGGCACACAAGGCAGTACATTGCAGGTTTACCTTTCTGCAGTTGCATCTTACCCGGCAACCCTGTTTACACCCACACTTAATTAGTTCCTCGCACGATTCGGCGGCTTGTTTGAGTGTCGTCCAGATCGGCGTCCAGGATTTATCAGCCTCCCTCTCCCATCCCCAGTTCGATGGACTGGGCAGTTGTGGGTCTTATTCAAGACTTTACCCCCACACATAACCAGACTGGAATTCTGCTCTCAGAGCATGCTGTTTCAGTGCTGCTTCCGTTGGAGGAATGTTCTCCAAAGATTTGCTGTTTCTGGAAAATAATCGCCTGACGAGCTGCGTCCACCTTTGTTAGTGTGCTGGAGCGGTTATACACCAAACAACAAATCTTTGGAGTGTGGGGAAGGTGTCTTCCGTTACCTGCCTGTCCGTCATGGCCAAGAAAGCTCTAGCAGCATCAGGGAATGCGTTCCAGGTACTCCACGCTGTTTTCTTCCCTCTCCCAGCAAAAAAGGACACAGTGTCACATCCTGTGAAGGCATGGAACGCCAGAAGTGCCCATGCTTTATATGGTCCAAGAAAGTCAGCAATGTCATGGGCGGCAACGTACCTGAAATTTTTGCCACATCCAAAGGCAATCCACAGTTCCGTTGCTGCCATTTTGTGGAAGTGCGCAATCGCCAGCACCAGCACATCCGTGTCTGTTGTCCTGATGAGGACCTTGTGCAGACCAGACCGTGCACAGTCAGCTGCATGCAGAATGACAGGAGTATCTGCTTCCTCGTGTGAGCAAGGCCGCAAATCATCTTTGGCTTCTGTTGGACAGCACAGAACTTTGTCGCCGATTGTGGTAACAAGTTTTTTCCCCTCGTCATATGACTTCTCGGCAAGGCTCTTGGCAAGGAACTCAAAGAGTTGGGTTTTGTTGTCATTGTCCCTCAGAAACCCCTTCCAGTTTCCAGGCAATTGGGCCGATGGCACGACCATCCTCTTGAAACCACAACCCCGCCTCTCTCTTGCTGATGCTTTGAGACTGTCAGCCTTGTACACGTCCCAAACGATGTCCACCCGTGATGCAGTCTCAAACTGCCGCTGGATGTACGGCAGGAAAATGAGATCGACATACTGCTGAAAGGTTTTCGCAAGCTTTGGTGACATCTGGACGATTGCTGCACCATCCAGCACTTTGGCATCAACGTCTGGTGAACATATTGAAACAGGGACGAGGACAGCATCATCTAGGACATCTGCTGTGATGTCTGCGGGGTCCTCAACAATCATAAAAGCCTTTTCGTCCAAGACCTCTGGAGGAACATCGGGCAGGTCGTGTAGGACTGCAGGACTGTCAGCAACAGGAGCTTCAGAAGATTGAACAGCAGCAGGCAACGGGCAGCGTGGGTGGCGAACAAGTCTGGGATATTTGCAAGGAGTTTTTCACGAAGACGCTGTGAGTGGACTCTCTGTGGAACATAAAGACCATGGGCTTCCAGGCGTCTGGCATACAGGCGACACAGGTAGAATAGTGGTCTTGTCCGAGGGTCGTCCCTGTAGCTTTCTACATAAGCAACGAGCTCAGCGAACGCAATCGCCTGTAAAAATGATGAATCGTCTTCTTCAGCAGCCTCTTGGTTGGCTTTTGGCTGTCTTCTGTAATATGCTGACAGACACTTCAAATGGTAATTAGCATCCCCCGATACCATGTCTACATTGGCAAGCTTCCGGAGCACCTCAGTGTCATTGATATGAACTGCTGTATAATGAACTTTGTAATGCACTCCTAATGTCCAGGCCTCATGGGTCCCCTTTGAACCTGGTGGTTTATTACAGAAAAAAACCAGCCGGGATTTGGTCTTGCTGCCTGCTGGTGCTTCTTCACTTTTACTATCCTCTAGTGCAGTCGAGGACGTACCAGTTGCTCTCCTAGTTTTTACTGGGCTTGCAGAGGGACTGCATGCCTGCTTTCTTTTTCGCTCCAAAATGGTGGTGCCGGGCTCACCTTTGCGTAGCATGATTTGTGCCATGAAGCAGATTTCAGACGAAATGTTTACTCAAACCCATTCCCGTCATCAAGACGGCATAGGCTTACATCGACAGGATTGAAGCCCATTTCTTGAAATTGTTTGAGGTTTTCAGCAACATACTTGTAACCAACCGCAGGAGGTTTTCTTGCAAGGCAGACGAGATTCTCTGTCTTGACAAAAAGCACACAATGACCACTTAATAGGTTCTTCAGGTGGCGGAGGCTCAATGTTGAGGTCAGGAGTCTCAATACGCTGATACTCACTCGTCATTGCCTTGCTTACTGAAACCTTCAATAGAAACAGACGCCTTAGGTTTCGCGCACTTGACCGGTATGGGTTTCCATACTTTTTGGGAAATTCCGATGGCGTGCCCCGGTGTCGTAGAATATTTCGGTTCCCGGCACAAAATAACGCAAAGTGGCTAACGATGCAAAATTGAGATTGTAACGTGAAATTGATTAATAATGACAAATCACTTGATAAACATGAGATCAATAAAAGTACTTCAAAGTAGTATTTTTTTTCCTTCCCGAACAGTAAACAGTTCAGTATTTGACACTGATTTCATTGCACTGAGACAAATGTCAGGGTCGTTTCATCACTGGATTTCAACAAACAAAAGCATTCGCCACTGATACAATAAAACCATTCACGAGAAACACGTAACTTGAAAAACAATGAAACCAAAATGCCCTGACTTACCAACTGCACATCATTGATAGATCTAGCCGCAAGAACTTGCTTTGGAACACTACCAATATTGTCAGCTTCACAATCTCACAACGCTTGTCTTCACGGTTCACTTCGCTCCAGCAGAAATAAATGTTCTCCAAAAAATGCAAACATTCAGACTAAAAATAGGTAAAGTAACGGTCCGTTCCACACTCATTGCACCCACTCGAACTCTGGGACCGGTGTAGTATAACTAAATCCGCCCACTCAAAACGACACAGTATCAAGCGTTGTTGAAAAGTATTACTGAAACTAAAAACTTCATTCAATCGACAGACTTGAAGACAGGGGATTGTAGGTTTTTACAATAAACCACATGGAAAATAAATTTGTATAACAGAAAAACCATCGCGATGCTATCACAAAATTTAATAGGGTATTTCCTGTGGCGGGCATGCAATCTGCCCTTTCACCGGTTCGGCCAGAGACACCAGATCTGAAACAAGGTCGCCACTGCGCGCGCTTTTCTATGGAAACATGATTGTGCCAAAGTTAGGTGAATTGGCACCTTTAAACGATCACTGATCGGCTCAGAATGGCCTGAGAAAGTGTTACTGTCGCTTTTATTAATCCTTGAAGCTAGCTTTATTAGTGGACTAAGTGACATATTTCTACTCTTTAGCGAACAATCATTAGTCTTGGATCCTCCACTAATTCGGCCACCCTGGCTCCCCACAGAGAGAGAGAGAGAGAGAGAGAGAGAGGTCAGTTCCGTGAACTAAACATTTGCCGTCAGCCTCAGGCAGGTCGTCATACAGAGAGAGAGAGATGACGTCAATTCCGTGAACTAAACTTTTGACGTCAGCCTCTAGCACTGAGATCGTCTGAGGATGCTTGTTCATGTCTTGTAATTTCCCTGTTGGCTTTGTGACTTCTCCGACTGAATTATTTTTCACATGAAATCTGGAAGATCTAGAGGGCTGATGAAATGTCGGAAGCAGTGACAATACTTGCAGATTTTGTCTGTGAACCAAACATTTGACGTCAGCCTCAAGCTGCTCGTCTGTCATGTGATACTTCTTCATATCTTGTGATTTCCTTGTTGTTTCTGTGACTTCCGTGACTGAATTAATTTTGATATAAAATCTGGAAGATCTAGAGAGCTGATGAAACGTTGACTTAAGTGCCTTGGATTGTACTTACGAAATTGCAAAATTGGAACTTTTTTGACCAGCGCTTCTCGCAGATACGTGAAAAAAATGTGTTTATCTAAAAGCTCTGTTATTCTTAATACTAAAGCTATAATAGTGCAGTAGTTCATGTCATATGTGCAGTTGGCATAAGTGACAAAAATACCGGAATGATGAGTAATTTGAAGGAGTCTTTTCATAGATAGTTGGCCTTATATGCAAACAACCCCTACCTCGGAAATATTTTTTTTACACAAAACCAGTCAGAGCTACAGAGCTGTAGCACAAATCAAGGCAGTGTGATTGGGTGAACTTCCAAAGTCTAGAAAATGAAGGAATTTGAACAACTTTTTCGAAAAAAAATCGTAACATGACCGATTTTTTAAAATTGGCGATAACTCTTCTGAAAATGCGGCAGGCTAAAAATCGTGAAAGGTAGCTCTGGAGAAGGTGAATTCCCATTTTATCTCAAAGTAAAAAGGCCTCCAACGAGGTGGTTTAGGAGATAGTCATCATTACATCCGTCCACACACACACACACACACACACACACACACACACACACACACACACACACACACACACACACACACACACACACACACACACACACACACACACACACACACGTCACTCCCGCCAAAAAGAACGCAGCAGCATAGTGTTCACGTAAGGTGTCTATGACGCAGATTTCGTTACGTCACTGTGTGCGTGAAAGTAAGTATTGTGTGGAGAAACGTCACAGTCTTGTTTTGTATCACTGAAACTTGCTGCTGCGCGTAGCAAAATCTGCCCCGTCTCATAAAGTTGTTTCTCTATAGAGAAACAACTATAAAACACGGAATAAAACGGGACAATTAAAATACAAAAGCAGGACATGAATGAAACACAAAAATCAAATGGGACATAAATGACATTTTAAAAATACACCAATAATATTATAAAGGATTCATATGAAATAAAACCAGACACAATCAAATTAAACTTTGAAAGGGACACCGGGGAAAGTACCCCCCCCCCCAAAAAAAAAAAAAAAAAAAAACCCAAAAAAAAACAAAAACAAGGAGGAACGGCCCCGTCCTACAAAGTTTTCTCCAAACTTCATTTTATTTTGTCTGTTTTGTTGTTATTTGCCGGTTCTCCCCTCTCCAAGTTCTACCAATGACACTAGATCCTCTACGACCTCGACCGATTAGCCACGTGACTGGGGGTGGGGCCGGGTGGGGGAAGAAGGGAGAGAGAGAGGCAGAGAGAGAGAGGGTGGGTGTTTAGGAGTTTAACGTCCTTTTCCCCCACATAAGGGTGATATCAAAGACGGGGCAACGACAAAAAGGCCAGCACAAATATTTGGCCCCAGCGGCCGGGATTCAAACTCTCGGCCCAAGCATTGAAAGTCCAACGCTCTACCATTCGGCCACCCTGGCTCCCCAGAGAGAGAGAGAGAGAGAGAGAGAGAGAGAGAGAGAGAGAGAGAGAGAGAGAGAGAGACGTCAGTTCCGTGAACTAAACATTTGACGTCAGCCTCAGGCAGGTCGTCATACAGAGAGAGAGAGATGACGTCAATTCCGCGAAGTAAACTTTTGACGTCAGCCTCTAGCACTGAGATCGTCTGAGGATGCTTGTTCATGTCTTGTGATTTCCCTGTTGGCTTTGTGACTTCTCCGACTGAATTATTTTTCACATGAAATCTGGAAGATGTAGAGGGCTGATGAAATGTCGGAAGCAGTGACGATACTTGCAGATTTTGTCTGTGAACCAAACATTTGACGTCAGCCTCACGCTGCTCGTCTGACAGATGATACTTCTACATATATTGTGATTTCCTTGTTGCTTTTGTGACTTCCGTGACTGAATTAATTTTGACATAAAATCTGGAAGATCTAGAGAGCTGATGAAACGTGGACTTAAGTGCCTTGGATTGTACTTACGAAATTGCAAAATTGGAACTTTTTTGACCAGCGCTTCTCGCAGAAACGTGAAAAATGTGTTTATCTAAAAGCTCTGCTATTCTTAATACTAAAGCTATAATAGTGCAGTAGTTCATGTCATATGTGCAGTTGGCACAAGTGACAAAAATACCGGAATGATGAGTAATTTGAAGGAGTCTTTTCATAGATATTTGGCCTTATATGCAAACCACCCCTACCTCGGAAATATTTTTCTTACACAAAACCTGTCAGAGCTACAGAGCTGTGCTACGAAAACAGGCAGTATAATTGGATGATCTTCCCAAGTTCAGAAAATGAAGCCATTTGAACATTTTTTCGAAAAAATTCGTAACATGACCGATTTTTAAAAATCGGCGATAACTCTTCTGAAAATGCAGTAGGCTAAAAATCGTGAAAGGTAGGTCTGGAGAAGGTGAATTCCCATTTTATCTCAAAGTAAAAAGGCCTCCAACGAGGTGGTTTAGGAGATAGCCATCATTACATCCGTCCACACACACACACGCACACACACACACACACACACACACACACACACACACACACACACACACACACAGACACACACACGTCTCACAACTCCCGCCAAAAAGAACGCAGCAGCATAGTGTGCACGTAAGGTGCCTATGACGCAGATTTCGTTACGTCACTGTGTGCGTGAAAGTAAGTATTGTGTGGAGAAACGTCACAGTCTTGTTTTGTATCACTGAAACTTGCTGCTGCGCGTAGCAAAATCTGCCCCGTCTTATAAAGTTGTTTCTCTATAGAGAAACAACTTAACAAAAAAACAAAACAAAAAAACGCACATTGATGAAATTAACAGGAGACGTATGAAACTTTTTAAAAAGTTTCCTTTTTTTTTTTTTTTTTTGCCTCCCAACAAGTCCAACCCTGTGCGTCCTCGCCGCGGAAGGTGGGAAACGTTACTGGGTGACCACACAGTCACGCCGGTAACGGCTGAATCGGAGCAATGGCGTCCCAGCTGTACACTGATGAACTCTAACGGCAGACCAGTGATTGTTCACAACCGTCTGGCTGTCTTTTACCCGGCCGGGGTGTAAAGCTGGATTTTGTGGAACATCAAAATGCAAATACACATACTGGAATTGAAAAAGACGGCCGGTAGACTGAACTTGAAAGAGAAATGCTCAGTAAAGGTCAACTTGCGCCGGCATTGCCGGGTTTCAGTTCAGTGTTACTGACTAAAGAAATATTGGTTAAAGACCCTGATTTTAAGATCAGTTCAGGCTCACAGACTGATCAGTGCCACTAAAGTCGCGTGACAGTCCCGCTGGTCTGGTTGGTGGTGTCTAGCATCACATCGCTTCAATGACATGATAGTACTTGACACATCATCATGACTCGGATAGTGTATCACACTACACATCATAGTGTGTACTCTGCTTGACACATCATAGTTTATCATTTCAAGTACACATCATAGTGTATACTTGACAACTGCATGTACAGACAGACTCAGTTCAAGCAGAGAGACTACGTACATTACCCTCTCGGTAATGTACACTCTCTGGTTCAAGTCAGTGCCAACTGATCAGCAATGAGGTGCCATCATTTCAGTTGTAGCCGCCCGCACCTTTACTGAATGAGAACTGACCTGGACCCGAAGATAAGACTGAATAATGTGCGCCGGCTAGTACTCGGTCCACCCGGCAGAGCGGGAACACACACACACACACACACACACACACTCTGACGGCACACACACCCGCTGACACTGACACACACCCGCTCAGTGACCGGCGCACACACACCTTGACTGACACTCGGTGACTCGCGAGGCCGGCCGTGCGCAATACTGCAGACATTGCACTGATGTCACGGTAACTAAACCGGCCGCTGCTGCCAAAGATGGCTACGCCGGGCTGGAGTGAATAAAAATCATACGTGGTTACAGAGAGAGAGAGAGAGAGAGAATATCAACTCGGCTCAGCTCCGCGCGAAGATAACCGAGTCGGTAATGTGACGAGAACGACCTGACGATGGGTGGGTTGACCATACAGGATCCTCAGTTCATTGGGGCCGACCTGTCTCATGGGCATTGGTCGACTTAGTGGGCCGAATTAGAAATGGGCCGAGTTGAACTGAAACCGAGACGGGTTTCAAAAAGAACGTGGTTTCATAAGACGATCCTTACACAACCGCGATCGTCAGTATTTTTGTGGTATAAAATCGGCCAGTCGCTTTCGTAAGACAACGCAGACAGCAAAGGGAACGAAGGATCTTGTGTTTTGCAAAAGATCCAAGTGCCTGGTACTAGTGGTAGGTGATAAATAATGTTCATGTTGCATAGTTCGTGCTCTGTAAGCTGAAGAAATGTAAACAAAGCATGTGGGAATCGTCCGTAAGTCGAAAGTAGATTGTACAATCCACATCTGTGACTGTCCACAAACTGACGTATCAACTGGTGGATGGTAACCTGTTACATATGACTTGCTTTCTTCGTAGTCGATTTTCAAGCTGAAGGTTTGCTTCATAGGTTCAGAACTAATGACAGTGAAGCAGAGCAGCTAGGGCATACTGAATGGATTAATTCATATTTGGTGATACATTCAGATTCCTATGTTAAGGCTGTTATATCCACTCATAGCCTGTATTTTGTTTTCAGCTGTGGCCTTTCAGGATCATTATGTCTCAACCGTCAGTCCGTGCAGCAGTTCGTCGCTTGTCAAGGGTTTCGCGCAGCCTTATTGCTACTGGTGGTTGCAGTACATCAGGACCCAGCAGCCCAGCTAGATCACCAAACTGGAATGATTGTGGGAAACACTACACAAGGTCCAGGTCTTTCCCAGCACAAGGAAACAGGAACATTCTCAGCACGTCCACCATCTTGTCACAAGATGGACTGGACATTCAAGAACTGCCAGTCCTTGTTCGACTGCTCGACAAGACCATGGTGCCCTTCTCCAACCACTCCTTCACTGGGGAGCTGATTCGTCCCATGACAGCAGAGGATGAGAATTTTCAGAATCTCCTTCAGCAGTGCACCTCAGTCACAGATGTCCTTAAGCTTTTGGAAATCCCTTCAGAACGAGTGACTGGTTACTCTGCATCAGCTGCTCTACAAAGAATGGCTGAGCTTCAGAGGATGAACAAGGACTGGGATGATCTGCCGTCTTTCATCCGCACAGCGGTCATGAATGAGCTGTACGATACAGTCACAAAAGATGTTGCACAGTTGTCAAAAGAAACTCTCGTCTCGCTTGTGTCTTGTTACTTGGATATGGAGAACTTTGGACCATCATGTCTTTCAGCAGTCAATGGGGAAATTCAAAAACGTATGGTGGAGGAAAAGTTTGAAATCAGTGAACTGTGCAGACTGAGTGACATGCTTCATGCCAGTGCCAAGCGTGACCGAGAACTTCTGAACACAATATGGGTGCACATTGGAAACCACTATAGAGATGCCACAGAACAGACCATTTCAGTTGTCTTGTCCTCCCTCCCAGCTTCTCACAAGTACTTGCTGAAGGTGTTTGCAATGCAGTTACACAAAATCTGGTGGAAAATGAAGAGTTCAGAGATTGTGTCTTGCTTGACTAGCCTGGTGAGACTGAACTCCCACCAAGTGAGCATGATGTCGGACTGCGCTCGCTGGCTTTTCCTCAATGTGCATGATGTGACAGATGAGCAGCTCGCTGCTATCGTTGGAGCGTACATCCACTTTCAGGTCAGCGATGTGAACCTGATGACATCTTTGGAGCGCTACGTGCCAGCCAAAGGGAGCAAGCTAGACACAACTCTCCTGGGACTTGTGCAGGAGTACTGTCGCATGCGGCGCTATTTCTCTCCAACGATTCTTGATGCAGCTGCTGATCATTTCTGTCAGAATGGAGACAGCTACTCTCCCTTGCAGATGTTGACAGTCTTGCGGCCCTTTGGGCAGTTGAACTACATGCCTAAAGACTCCAGCAAATTCCTGTTGAAAACGGAACACTTACTGGGTGAACGTTTCAGTTGCTTTGACCCGTCGCACATTTCAGAACTGCTGTGCTCATTTGCATTTGTTGAGAGGGTTCCCTTGAACTTTGTCCAGAAAGTTCTGACTCCTTCCTTCTTGAGTAAAGTCAAAGGTGAGAGTTATTTAAACATTAGCTAAAGAGTTCTGTACATTCACTTGGACTGTTTATCTCGCATGAACAACTTGCAAAGGTATGTACCTGGAGGTCACTGTACTGCAGTCTTTATTAACAAACTTCTGGAGCTTCATTAACCTTCTCCGTATATATATGTATGCGTGGTGCATTCAGACATAAATTTGTGACTTTGTTTTCATTGACACATCCTTACTCTGTCAATAAGGGTTTGGGGGAAAGTGCTGACCAGAAATTGTGTAAATTTGGCACTAAACAAAACTCAAATAAATAAACAATAAAAACATTGTGTAACAAGCATCTGAAATTGCAGTTCTACATTTTTTAATCTGTTTACCAAGTAGGTGATAACAAAATAGTATAATGAACCAATTTTGACTCGGTATTATCATGCAGGTCTGGAGAACTCAAGAGAGACAGGGGTGTGGCTGGAAATGCTGCAGTCTGCCGTCATGCTGGAGACACGTGGTGTTCGTGTGCCGTGTCTCTACAAACTTGAATCGGGGCCCACATGGAGAGGTCTGTTAGCAGGTTTAAAGGGATGTGAATGCTCTACAAGTTTAGAATAAATAGCCGCAATTCACATCAGTAAGAGTTCAAGAATGACCTACAGCTGATGCTGCCCACAAAAATTGACATGTTTAAAATATGCAGTTTCTCATCATTAATATGCGACAGGAAATAATTTCCTTCCTAATTATAGTGGTTTGTCATTGTTTGGTAAATATATGATTTTTGCATGAAAATGCCCTTTGTAATTCAGACAGTAAAGTTGTCATACACAAATATTTCAGTTAATTTTTTGGTTGTTTTGAAAGTACTTTCAGTTCTTGTTTGTATGATAAGCTCATGATGGCAGTGAAGATGTGGTTGTATGTTTTATGGGCTGTGGATTTTGGAAGGGGTGTAAGCAATGGATGAACAGCCCAAAACCCAAGGAGTTGATTTATAAAAGATTTAAAGTGTATGCTTCTGTTTGCAGATGACAGACTCTGCATGCTGCAGTGCCGACTGGGAGATACGCTGGACAAGCTTCTGGGTAGTGATGTCGTGAGACTTCGCTCATTTGCTCCAGACACCATTCACAGCATCGGTGAGAATTTGAACATCATTAATTACTTTGACATGGGTCTGCCAGTGTGTTCATTTACGCAATTATACTGTCTTTGATGGTTTTCATACTTACTTTGTTTTTATGTATCAGTTATGGTGGTTAAAAATGTCCCTGTTGGGATATAAAGTATTTGAATAACTTTTTTTTCTTTTTTTTTTTTACTTCTGATGTGTGGTAAGAAGACTGCAATTCAAGTATGCGTGTTTTTCTCTGAGTTTGTTGTTTCTTCTCAATTTTCTGCTTTCTATTTCCTTTGACTTTAAAGGACATGGACGAAGTGTCTTATGACCTGTAGATTACTGCTTGTGGATGTCAGTTTCTATATTATATTAAGATTGAACAGTGTATTGGGGACACTCAGAGGAATGGTTTTACTGCACTTAGTATGGCAGAAAAGCATGCATGGGAGCTCTGAATAGGTATTTGCTTACTAAGTATTGATAGAGATGCTAGCAGACCTGACTGTTTATGTGCCCTTTTTGTCTTTTTCTTAAAACTGAATCGGCCTTAACTGCTTTGTACTTCCAGATGCAGTGCTGCTTGTTACAGAGAGGGGTCAGCCAGTGCGACCTGTTAATGGGTCTGGTCACTCATACAAAAAGTGAGTAACTGCTACTATCACATGGTAAAAGGTCCTTAGTACTTATTACAGACACAAAACTATCTTTCAAAACAAATTTGAAAACCCACCTCTTCACAGCCTTCAACCAATAACTGTTGCCACATCTTCATCTTGCTGGTCGTGTGTGTGTGTGTGAGCCAGGGGCAGCTCGTGTATGATGCTGCACATCATGTGTTTTTAGTTAAATGTATGTGTGGAGGCATGTCGTGTGTGTTTCTGGGTGAGTGAGTGTGTGTTCTCTGTAAGGCGCCCTGAGCTCCCGCGAGAGGGAGGGCGTCTTTTTAAGTACCCATATTATTATTATTATTAAATCTTTGGTATTTTAGGCCCTCTATGAAACGGCTGTAGGCTGGCTAAGGTATTGTGGTGAAGATGATGGTTCCAGTTCTGGTGTCCTCTTACGGCCATGAATAAACTGTTTGTTTTTTTTCAAAATGAAATTTTGAAAGTATGGTGATTACACATGCTGTCTTGATCATTTGAATTTAATTTCTGAACACTATGTCACAGGATAGCCATCCTGATCCTTGTGCCAGAGCACTTCTGTGTTAACAGCCGGCACCTGCTTGGGAAATATGCTATGCGCCATCGCCACCTCAAAAAGCTGGGCTACACCATTGTTGAAGTATGTCATGAGTTACAGTTACTGAAATACATTCTCCTACAGATATATGTATCAGACGACATGATTCTGTAGGAGATTCCCCCTTTACCCCCATGACCATTCAGAAGCTTAAAGTATCTGTGACAAATATAAATATATGTGGTGGCTTTCAGCCCTGTTAGTTGTGAACGTGACGAATCTAGTGGTATTCTGCTGACAGTATTATTTGACTTGTCGGACATCCTACAGATATTCTATACTGGGGAGACACAGTCTGCCAAGCCTCAATGTGCCCAGCAGATGCACAGTTGTTGGTTGCTGATCAGATGTATCCCCATTATCAATAGATTAGATAAGAGAAAGCTCGTTGTGTGTTTGGTACATGCCAGTTGTGTCAACAGACACTGGTAAGAAATTGTACATCATGTTGTGTTTTTGTTGGCAGGTTCTGGATTCTGAGTTTATGCCTCTGAGTGCTTCAGAGAGGATGGATTACATGCAACAGAAGCTAGGGAAAGTTGTCAGCCCCACAGCATTTCGGCAGAGCTGGAATGGTGAACTGTGATTTCATGAACAGTTGAAGCGGAAAACTGCCATGAACACCTTTCATGTCCTTTTTATTCAGTCATTTCAATTGCCGTGACTTAATGTGTGTGCCCCATTGTGATTGAAAGGGTCATTGATAACGAACACAATGAACATGTCAACCTATGCATCACTGCTGTGATGGTTTGAATCCACTGAAATGTGATGCGTTACCAGTACATCTCATTTGTCTGAGCAGCATAAAAGAAGACAAAGATGTTAGTCTCTCGTCATGCATGATTGTGCAAGTGTGTGTGTGTGTGTGTGGGGGGGGGGGGGGGGGGGCATATATGCTGTAGAGGGGAAAATGGAACACATCACCAAAAGGAAAAAAAAAAGGACCAAGAAGATTGAACATCCATCTCCAAGTCAAACACTTTCGTCTTTTCTTATTGGTCTGTTCTTTGATCTTAATTCTGACTGTTAAGTTCAGATGGTGGTGCTGCAGGAGACCTCAGATTAAAAAAAATAAAAACGGACACACACACAACAAAATATGCAGTACACAGATCTGAATGTTTTTTTTTTAATTTTTATTAATTGAGATGCACCAGTAACAAAACATTACCAACAAAAATTCATTGCACAACAGACAATACAAATGCTAAAGCACATAGAAACAAACTAGTAGCACATGTAAGAAGAGAAAAGGGGTTTCACCTCCTACACGAAAATGTCAAATGTATAACAACACTACAATACTGTGATAAACACTGTGAAAGTTCCAAAAGACAGGACGAGAACATTAAAAAAGTTATCTAACAAGGGACCCCAAAACAAAAATCACAAATTTCTCACCTATTGTCCGAGTTGCTAAGACACCCATCCGTATGTGGAAGTACAAACCATTTGTCCAAGACAATAATGGCACAGCTCTACACGCAGTGTCAACCAGCATGCTGACACAGTACTCACTACAGTTTGATGTATAGAATTATTAAAAAAAACCCAAAAAACATGCTTTTGGAATGGGACCCTCATGTACACCACGCTATAGGGACACCAAGTTCTTTCTCTGTTTCAAAGTGTGACCTGGGGGAAGTGTCTGCACACACACCTGATAGCCAACTGCTGTCTTTCTGGCAAGCCACAACTGATGCTTTCTACATGGCAACTCTGAATGAAAAAGGATCTTGGCACTGAGCATGGAGACTAGTGGGTACAGCCATACTTCTATAAACAAAATACTGACAAAAACATGGAATGTGGAAAATCACAATATCAGACGGATATATGCTTTTAACTCAAATTAAGAAATATTGACTTGATAATTTCACAACCTTCCCAGGCCCCCCAAAATGTGGATGTCATACGCCAGTAGTCTAAGTTTAAACTTCTGCATAACGAACCATTTCTGTGCTTCCACTCAGGGAATAATGGTGACAAAAGTCAGCCCTCTTATAAACACAATATACACAGGCTAATGGTTTAAAGAATAACAAACACATCCATAAGTAGAATGATCATTATGCATGTGTTAGAAACACATTTGGTGGAAACTGTTACTTGTGTATTTGAAATCAGCATTTGATTTGTCAACTTGAGGCAGTGGGGTGTACTTTCACACCCATTTCCATTTCATGAGACTATCATTACAGACGAAACGTGTAAGATACAAGGATAGAGTACCATTAAACATCTATTAAAATCAAGAACAAAAAAACACATCAAAATGTCACTGTAACTCAAGTCCGCTTTTTTTCCCTCCCCATTTCAGTACATACTCATGCAATAATGTATTTATTGAGCTTCTCATCCTTCATACTTTGCTTACTTTTACAGGGGAACAGGTTCCTAAATAACTTGCTTGGTAGAAACAAGGTTAAACCCAGGAGTACGTACACAATTTAGATACAGGTACACAAAGAAGAAATCAAGCAGTACGTTAATCAAAAACACCTTTTTTTTGGAAAAACTGAAGATCCCACTGTAGCTCTGCTCCAAAGGCACACATACACTGTACCTACTTTATTCATCAGGATATCGACTGCAACCACTTCATTGACTCATGCTTCCAAACTACATTGTACACTTGTACTCTAAGTACAAAAAGCAAGCCCCGCAAATACAAAATGACCTCTTACTTTGAAAGAGACATGACCAGATCTTAGGGAGAAAACAACAGAAAACGAAGTACAGAGTTTGACACTGGCTGCATGCTTATGACTGTTCATCAGTCTGTATGTGCGCACAAACAGGCACACATTTGATATATTATTCATGCAAAAGCTTGAAAGCCTATTGTGGCAAGGACAAAAGACCTTGTGGTACAGTACTAGCTCATGGCCATACAAATTTTGCACTAAAACCCCCAACAACTGATCGTTGTATGAACAAGATATGCATACTTAAGTCAATATAATCTATACAGTGAAACAACATTATGAATTATCACTACATGCAACTCAGCCAGTGATCCACATATCAATAAATGTAACTCATACAATGATAAACATACGTAATAATGTGACAAGCACATAACACATAGAAACACACCCACAGCTGGAGGCAATGGTTGTTAAAACTGCAATGGTAAAAGCAGATCAACAGTGACTAGGGTTCACATGTTGTCCACCACCACTTGGACAAATCACAGTGGTAAAGCTCAACCAACAGAATGACCACCAAGACAATCTTTTCATAAACAAGTCACAGTTAAACAGAGCTTCAGCATTCTGTACTTTAGCAGTCCTAGCACAACAGAAACAACTTCAGCTGTGAGTGGGTGCTGGGGGGGGGGGGGGGGGGGGGGGGGAAGCAAGTAGCGAGAAAATCTCAAACAATTAAACAAACTCTTTCAGTTTAGTCTTTATCAAACAGTGCTGCATTCCCGTTTGGTTTTCAGCTGTGCTAGCAGCACAAAACTGATAAAGTGCAACATATTCTGTGGGCTCCCTCAAACATTTACAGAAAATGGAGAAATGTTTGGTGCAAGATTTTGAAATCTGTGTTTACCGTTCATTACCAGGAAACCTCTACACAACAAATCCATCTGAACACAAAAGAGATGCCTTCAAGCTCCTGGGTGAGAAAACATCACACCAGTGCAAGCCACATGCAAAAGCTCTGATAATTCAGAGTGATTTTAGGAACCACAACGCTTAGTCACGGGACATGCCGATGATGGAGAGAATAAAGAGGAAGAGGTTGATGATGTCCAGGTAGAGGTTGAGAGCAGCAAAGATGTACTCCTCAGGGGACAGAGCGTACGTGTGCTTCCCGCCCATCATCAGCTGGGTGTCAAACACCAGATACTGAAATAGGCCATTGTACAACATGCATTGACACATGCTGTGGTAAAATGCTGCTGCTGCTGTTTATCTTACTGGTTAAACATCAACTTCTTTGTCTTCCACAGTCATCACGCTAGCCCCCCCCCAAAAAACCAAAAAAAAAAACCCCAACAAAACTAATAATACTGCAGATTTCAACACTTAGGTTCTTCAGTACAAGAACTTAACTAGAGAGGCAGAAGCCTCCATGGCTCCCTTAAATTGTGACACAGGTGCAGGTCATTCACAAGTGTATGTTTGTAAAGCTCTTATCACTATCCATTATCATGCCAAGTAAAGTGTCTCTGGCGCTCTGAGTCCCTGGCAATATTACAATTTTTCCCGAAACAGTTTGTATGGCCTTGACCTTTGGTCAAGGTCATTCAAATAAGATCTCATCAATGTCTATCATCATGCCAAGTTCGATGCCTCTAGTATTTGTAGTTCCCCTGAAAACGGTATTGTTAAAATTCATTGTCACAACCCGCTTCGGGTCTGCTGAATAAATCCGCTGCGGCGGAGCTTTGTGCCGCGTTTTGTGTTGTATTGTGTGCACGTGTGTGTGTGAATGTCGTGTGACACGGATAGACCGTCAAGCACGGGCAGACCGTTAAGCACGGGTAGACCGTTTAGCACGGGCTTGACTAGCCTCGGTCAGCCCTTCGGACCGCGTGACCACCGTCCCTAAGTTTGCTATTGCCTTTTCGCCATTGACCGTGCGAGGGTGGACCGCTCGTCGCGGGCTAGCTCAACGCTAGGGGAATCGGTTTCGACGACCAGATTCTGGAAGCTGTTCGGTTAGCTGGGTGCAGCGCCAAGGTGTTTCCTGACGCTAGGATTCGAGGGCCGGACGGGTAGGTGTCATTTACCTAGGTGGGCCCTATTCAGTGCGCCGTTTGGGTGCGTGTAGCGGGCGGGGCGTGGGCCGGTCGTGCTGGGTCGAGCTGAGGGGGAAGCCTGCCCGAGTTGGTTTACCTTGACGTGTTTGTGTGTCCTTCACTATCTGCCTGTCTCTCTATGTTTGTGTCCATGTATGTCCCGTTAGCGTTATATATAAATACAACTCTTATTCTAGACTAGCCTGGGGTAAGGCTACGGGACTGGCAAAAGCCTAGCACTGGGGACGAGGGGGAAGGTGAATGCATGACCACCGGACTGATCCCGGCCATCCAGGCTTTTTCTCTTTCTGTTTTCCCTTCTCTTCTTGCGGAGGCGTCCCTGTCTCGAGGCATCTCTGAGGGGAACGACCAGACGGCGGGGCTGCTACGGAAGTTGGCTACGGTTCCCTGGATCGTGAGCACCCGACCGCCATGAAGGACTGCTGCGCATGAGCGCCTGGGACTGCTACGGGAGACAGCCACAGTCCACCGTCTACGGGAGACGACCAGTCCACAGTCTACTGGAGACGACCACAGTCCACGAACTATCAGGCTGGTCACTCACTATCCCACTCCCTCAAGTGTCCTCGTGCGTGCTACGCGGCTGCCGGTTCCCTAGACTGCCTCATTACTTAGGACGATTCCCTAGAGCTAGAGTATTAATATGGTGTGTAGTTGTCTTAATTGTGTGTAGGGGAAGGGTGGGGCTCTGTGTATAAACTGTATCTAAGTGTAAATACTGTGTCCATTGCTGGTGTTCCGTGCGAAAGCGTGCTGAGTGAGTGCGCGTGTGACATTCATAACAGACAGCTTTAATGACACTGACCTTCAGTCAAGGTCATTCAGAAAGGTAGGTCTCAATGCTGTCTATCATCATGCCTCGTTTGGTGCCTCTACTGTTTGTTGTTTTGGACAAAATGCCAAGGTTAAAGTTTCCAAAAAACTGCTTGCATGGCCTTGACCTTGACAAAAGGTCACTGAACACAGGTATGTCTGTAAAGCTGCTGCCAATGTCAATCATCACACATAGTTTTAGGCCTCTGATCCTTCTAGATTCTGAGAAAATGCAAATGTAAAATTTCCCAACAGACTTTCAATGACCTTGACCTTGAGTCAAGATGGTATGTGACCTTAAGATGGTATGTGTGCATAGGTCTTATCACTGTCTATCAGCACGCCAGGTTTGGCGCCACTGCTGTTTGTTGTTTCTGAGAAAATGCCAATGTTAAGGTTTCACAAAAATAGCTTGTATGGCCTTGACCTTGTAGATTACGAGAAAATGCCAATGTAAAATTTTCAAGCAGAGAGCTTTAGCGACCTTGACCTTGTGTCACGGTCATTCAAAATGATATTTTTGAAAGGCCTTGTGGTTGTCTATCAGCATGCCAAGTTTGGTGCCTCTGCTGTTAGTAGATTCTGAGAAAATAACAATGTTAAAGTTTTCTGGACACACACACAGACAGACAGACAGACAGACAGACAGACGATGGAGGGTTAATACATAGACTCCCATTGTTACACAAGGGAGCCAAAAACCAGTTTGAGTCTGCAAAGTGGATAATGCTGCGCCCCCCCCCCCCCCCCCCCCCCCAAAAAAAAAAAAAAAAAGAGAAAAAAAAAACCAACACAACAAAAAACCCTCCAAATGAAAACAGAAGCTTTAACTACGTGAACTGAGAAGTCTCAGCCTTATGCATCTGAAATTCCTTTTCAGCTTGTACAGCACAGGCAACATGAGAAAATAAAAACAACAACAACAACAACAAAATCCCCAGTAAAAACACTATTCCTCCATACATTGTGAACTTGATTCACTCAGGCAAAAATTGTAAACATTTAACATTACCCAAACTGATGAAACCCTACATGGTCCAACCCTTGTCGTGGGGTAGTGGCTTGTGTACCTCAATGACCCAGAGAACTATGCCAGCAGGAGCACATGCTCCTGGCAGGGTCACCCAAGCTGGACAGGTCGAAGGGTAGAGGTCAGACGAATGTGGACCACCTCTCCAAGAGGCTAAACGGGTTTGCGTAGGGTTAACAGCCCTACCTGTAAAAAACACTAAGTTACTGAAGCATCGACAGCAACAAACCGAGACATTCACCTGGGCGAGGAAGGGTCTCCATCCCGGAGACCTATGACGCATTGCAGTGAAAGCCGAAAGGAAGCTGCAAGGCCGACCCCCCTTCTAACACCCAGGACAACAACGAGAGTAGCCACATGGAACATCAGGACAATGTATGAAGTAGGAAGGACCATACAAGTAGCAAGAGAGATGAAGAACTACAAGATAGGAGTACTGGGACTGAGTGAGACAAGGTGGCTACAGACAGGACAGCTGAGATTTTCATCGGGAGAGCAATTGCTGTACTCTGGACACACAGAGGATGGAGCCCCCCACACTGAGGGCGTGGCCCTGATGCTGGCACCGGAGGCACAGCGGGCACTCATCGGCTGGGAACCTGTCAACTCCCGCATCATCACAGCCAAATTCATCACCAAGAAAAAAGACATCAAGCTGAACATCATCCAGTGCTACGCTCCCACCAATGATGCGGAAGAGGAGAAAAAAGATGACTTCTACCAACAACTGCAGACAGTGATAGATAGAGGAGGAGCCAAGGACATGACCATACTGATGGGAGACTTCAACGCCAAGATTGGATCAGACAACACAGGCTATGAGGACACCATGGGAACACACGGACTGGGACAGATGAATGAAAATGGCGAGCGCTTTGCAGACTTTTGTGCCCTGAACCAGCTAGTGATAGGAGGCAGCATCTTCCCACACAAGCGCATCCACAAGGCCACATGGAGATCGCCGGACCATGTCACGGAGAACCAGATTGATCACATCTGCATCAGCCGGAAGTTCAGGAGATCGTGGCGGGATGTGCGCGTGATGAGGGGTGCCGATGTATCATCAGACCACCACCTTCTTGCAACAACATTGAGACTTCGGCTTAAGAGGCACACCAACGCCAACAGCACACGGACCAGGTACAACGTTGGACTTCTCAGGAACACAGACACACAAGCAGCATTCCGGATCAGCCTTTCCAACAGGTTCCAGCCACTGCAAGACCTGATAGAAGACAGTGAAATGGACATCGAGACACAGTGGGAACACAGCAAGAAACTTTGGCACGACACATGCGAAGAGGTCCTTGGCAAGAGAAAGACCCAACATAAGGAATGGATCTCTGCTGATACCATCCAGAAGCTCGAAGTTAGGAAAAAGAAGAAAACTGCACTGAACACGAGCCGAACAAGAAGAGCTAAGGCAAAGGCACAAGAGGAATACACAGCAGCTGACAGAGAAGTGAAGAGGAGCACCAGGAAGGACAAGAGGGACTACATCGACAACCTGGCCAGTCAAGCAGAGGAAGCAGCCCGACAAGGGAATCTAAAAGACCTGTACCAGGTGACCAAGAAGCTCGCGGGCAAATTTCAGCAGACAGACAAACCAGTGAAGGACAAGAACGGGCACCCACTGACAACAACTGAGGAACAGCTGAAGCGATGGGCAGAACACTTCAGGGAGCTGTTAAATCGCCCCATCCCTGAAACACCACCAGACATCCCACCAGCTGAGACAGAACTACCCATCAACTGCGACAAGCCCTCTAAGGCGGAGATCAGGAAAGCCATCATGACACTGAGAAATGGGAAAGCTGCAGGGCCGGACGAGATACCAGCAGAAGCCATTAAAGCAGACACAGAGACAGCCGTCAACATGCTGCACAGCCTGTTCAGCAAGATCTGGGAGAAGGAAGAGGTGCCAGCCCAGTGGAAAGAAGGGATCATCATCAAGCTGCCAAAGAAAGGGGACCTCAGGGACTGCAGCAACTACCGAGGGATCATGCTCCTGTCAGTGCCAGGCAAGGTTCTCAACAGAATTCTACTGGAGAGGATGAGAGAGGCAGTCGACCCCATGCTCCGAGACCAGCAGGCAGGCTTTCGCAGGAACAGGTCCTGCGCTGACCAGATTGCCAGCCTACGCATCATTGTGGAGCAGTCACTGGAGTGGAACTCCCCCCTCTACATCAACTTCATAGACTATGAGAAGGCCTTCGACAGTGTAGACAGAGAGGCCCTGTGGAAGCTGCTAAGGCACTATGGAGTTCCCGGGAAGATCATCTCCCTGATCCAGTGCACCTACCAAGACATGAGCTGCAGGATTGCCCATGCCGGCCAGTTGTCAGAAAGCTTCGAGGTGAAGACCGGAGTCCGCCAGGGATGCCTGTTGTCCCCGTTTCTCTTCCTCCTGGTCATCGACTGGATCATGAAGACCACTACAGCAGGCAGGAAAAACGGGATACAGTGGACACTCTGGACGCAGCTGGATGACCTCGACTTCGCGGACGACCTGGCGCTCCTGTCTCACAGCCACAGCCAGATGCAGGACAAGACTACGTGCCTGGAAGCCACATCAGCCGGAACAGGGCTCAAGATCAACAGGAAGAAAACCGAGCTGATGAAGATCAACACCACTGCCAACACACCAATCACAGTCGGTGGAGAGCCCATCAGGGAGGTGGAGTCTTTTGTCTACCTGGGGAGTGTGGTTGATGGACAGGGAGGCACAGACCGAGACGTCACAGCCAGAATCGGCAAGGCAAGGGCAGCAATGGTCATGCTGAAGAACGTCTGGGCATCCAAAGTTGTCAGCATAAGAACCAAACTTCGCATCTTCAACTCCAACGTGAAGTCAGTTCTGCTCTACGGATGCGAAACATGGAGGACAACGAAGACGATGCAGCAGAAGATCCAGACATTTCTCAACACCTGTCTGAGGCGCATCTTCAACATCCGATGGCCAGAGAAGATCCGGAATGAAGAGCTGTGGGAGCGAGCGGGGCAGGAACCAGTGGCCAAGCAGATCCTGCGGAGGAAGTGGGGCTGGATTGGACACACCCTCAGGAAGCCAGCATCCAGCACCACACGCCAAGCCCTGACATGGAACCCGCAGGGGAAAAGGAAGAGAGGCCGGCCTCGCAACAGCTGGAGGCGGGACACTGAGGCAGAGCTATGTAAGCAGGGGACCAACTGGACTGGAGTGGCAAGACTAGCCCAGAACAGAGTGCGATGGCGAAGGGTTGTCGATGGCCTATGCTCCACGTGGAGCCAAGGGCCTAAGTAAGTAAGTAAGTAAACTGATGAAACATCCCGTTTCAACCAAGGCAATATGTGTGCATGCATGCACGAACGCACACGCACAGAGATTATGAGATAGCATAAAAACCTGTTACTTACAGCTGAGAACAGAAGTGCTCCCAATGAAGCATAAGCCAGACTGGCATACTGCAACAGAAAGAAATCCAGTAAACCAGAAATGAATGAAGTACGCTCACATCTGATTAAAAGCACAAGGAAAAAACTAATGCCAACACTGAAAAAAAAAGAAAAATAAGAAAGAAATGTCACTTACTTTGTTCTGAATGATGAGGCAGAGAAATCCAAAGCAAATGAGGACAATGAGGAAAACAAACAGGATTCCACTCATCATTGTGAAGTCCACCTGCAACACGATCAGCAGACAAGTTTACACTACAGTAAATTCAGTATTTGAGCACAGGTACATGGAAGCACAGTCATAAATGTTCAGAGATCAAATATGTGTGGATATTACATTATTATCTGTTTTAACTTCAAGCATACACACTAAACAAATGGACTAAAAGCATATCCACTGCAAGACTGCCTAGAATAACAAGTGTTCTCCAGCAAACGTATTATAGCTTTGCAGGAAGTTAGAAATACCACATGAAAAAATGATTTAAATAGTCCCTACATATGCAGGTGGTCATGGAATACAAACTGATTGCGTAGGTCAAGTTTTTACCTTGGTTTGGAAAGCAAAAATTGTCAGCGCAAGGGCAACAACCTGAAAAACAAACATGTATCACTGATCACTGAAATCCACTTTGTTTCCTTAGCCTATCCTCGCATGCACGTAACATAGCCATGAAAATGATCCAAATGTTCAAGGGCAGTACTGGTGGACATCTTGACCTGATCTCAAGGTGAAAACTGACATCATGAACTGTACTGAGCACATGCAGTGAACTACACATACAAACAGAACTAAACGCAGTGGTTTCACAGACACTGCCTTCAGTTTTGACCACTGATGGCCTTGGTAACAGCAGAATGGTTCTGGACAAAACTACATGTACAAAATACTGTAGTACCACAAGGAAACCAGCACACATCAAACATTAAAACTTACAGTAACTTCTGCTCTACATATATACTTACTGCAGTGATCCCAACAGCCATGAGAACCTCATCTTTTTCATAATGGCTGCAGATCAAAACATACATGTGCTTTTAAAAATGACATCAGCAAGAAATCATTAGTCATAGAATTCAAAAGCGTGAACAACACTGTATAGCATTAAGAGCTCTATCAACCACCTGAGTATTTTGAGTGTACAAGCACGCTCAGATGCGAAACTGTAAGTTCCAAAACACAAACTGGCTTAGTGGACAAGGAAACGGCCTGAAGGTCAGATTCCTGGTCCATATGTACAGTATGTCAAAGAATTCCTTCCAGCAGAACTAACACAGAAAGAGTACAAAAGAGAGAAAAGACAAAGGGTTTGGGAATGAAGGAACTCAAGAGTCTGAGTTTTCAACAAAAACAAGAAAAAAATAACAAAAATTACTTAGTTAATGCAGACAGAAGTGCTGGAGGCAAAACTGGAAAATGTTTTCAACGCCTTCTCCTGGGCGTTTCACACATAAACATTACCTAGACCTGTATCTGAATATCACTATGACAAGAAACTGATCCCATAATGCGTAAAAATCATTACTATACAAGTTGCACACAGAGCAAAAGTGTAAACAGCACACCACTACTGACCTGGACACAGTTCCCAGCATCCATCCCTCACAAACGGTCTGAAAGTGAAAAACATGCAAAATTACACAAGCAGTCTGCATATATATAAAATACTTTGTTTCTCCTCACACTAAAAGTGAGCAAGAGCAGGTGGCCCACACCATTTCTGCTCTCTACAGTGTGTCCACCTATGTGACATGCTAGTTGATGGTTGGGGGAGAATCAGTGAAGTAAACAAAGCAATCAGTCAATACATGTACCAACTTACAAATATGGAGAGAAGGATGAAATTGATGGGGTAGTTGCGGCGCACCTCGGGACAGCATGCCAGGACAATAAGGACTGCAAATGTAATTACCCTGCAAACCAGGAAGAAGCAGCAACTGAGCAAGCCTGTTAAAGAACCATATCGATTACCTGCAGGGGCCAATTGTTTCTTTATAATGTAGTTCCTTTCGGGAAATTTGGACTGCATTCCCCAGGGAAAGCGTGTTGCTGCACTGTAGTGCCACCCAATACCTATCCTATTTTGCAATTTTGCTGGGGGAGGAAGGCTGGATAACCCAGACAGAAACCCCCGATGAGCAGTCCAGTAGCCAGGGAAAACAGTCTCACACATCACAGGCTCAACGTGGTCTCGGATCCACGCTTCATCACTGTGACAGCCCTTCAGTAGCCCAGCGGTTAAGTCTGACTTGCTACAACCGCTCACCCCAAGCTACATACATGTACCATTTTTTATGCTCACAGATCATTCTGACTTTGAGCTGTTTTCGTGGTATCTATCATCAAACCACTTCTGACACCTGGACAGTGACAGCATCTGTAATGCGGGCACTCAGCCGACAGGAACATACACAGTGACCAGTGCTCCAACAGTGTAACAGCAGAATTTGAATGACCACTCACGCAAAATGTAAACACAGAATCACATTAAGAGCTGTACTAATCGTCAAGATAGAGTATTTCAACAATTCAAGCATACACATGTATGTACTCATGAGCAAAACTGTTCCAAAACATAAGCTGGCTTAGCAAAGACGGAACTGGCCTGTTTACTCTAGCAAGTCTGTACTATATTTCACCATTTATCAGTATTTGTTATGTCTGCTTTAAAAATAAAAAGTTTCCCTGGGTACATTTTCATTTGGGACATTATGCTTATGGTCAGAACATGAAGATAAAAATAAAATGTGTACTTGTCACATCTGTCAATGGTTTGGTGCAACTGACGACAAAGGAATTTTTACTTTTCAGGAATAACTTACAATACTGCCTCCAAGAAATTATTTTATCAGCACAGAGGGGCCCTAACTACTTAAACTAAACATAATATGGTCACAGGAAATTTATTCCCATTGATATTTCTTACGTAATACTGGTCAGTGTTCCTTACTGCTGTCAAAACTGAGGGTCACTTTTTCAAAAATTCAAATTAAAAAATACTTTATTATCTGTTCTAAAAATACATTTTAAAACAGAAAATTGTCTTTAGACATGCAATCGCTCCGCTCCTTATACTAAGATCTTCTTTGTCAAAATTCAAAGGGTCATTTGGCAAAATCAGTGACATACAGCCTAAAATCTCTGTCAGAGTCTGAAATCTCTGTGTAAATGACGCACATGTGTACGTGCATAATAAGGAACACTGCTGGTGATGCACGACAGGATAGAGATTGTCTCCGTGTGTGTCTCCGTGTGTTTGTGAGTGGGTGTGCGCCTGAAGTGGAGGTCAGGCCTTGCTTACTTACATGCCCAATATGTACAGCCATGGATTAGCAACAGAATACTCCCGGATAGGGTCACTGAAATAAATCAAACAAAAACACTCAACAGAAGTCAACAATGCTAAGTATAGTAGTTTTTTTTTTTTTTTTTAGTACCATTACTAATAATGAAATGAATGGTCACTGTTGCACAGGATGTGACATATGTTATAAAAAACACGATATAGGGCAAACCATTTATACACTTTTGTCAAAACTGTAAAGAAATGATCACTTGCGCGTTACTAAAAGAATCGCAGACCTGACAAGCACAAACTGTGATCTGCCTTTTACTTCTCCATGTTCACCGTCAAAGTTAAAAAAACACTATTCTTATAAGTAAATAATGACACAACATTCAGCCAAATATCCCATGTTAAACACTTCTGTTCTCTGTAACTGTCTGATAATCACAGTAGTAATTGATCTCACTGCACAAAGGTCAGTAATGAGAGCAACTTACACATAGAGGAAGAGGGTAATGATGAGTGCAGTGACAAAGATCTGAATGAACAGAATTGCATAGACTCTTCGAATGAAACCTGAAACACACAAAACAATTTTGTTAAAAATGAATCCACATTTAAAAAGAAAAACCCAACCACCACTATTCAAAAAACCCCAACAAACCCAAAACAAACAAAACCATAACCTAACGACAGTAGAACTTGCCAAAGACTCCAAATGGTCACTATTCCTTTTTAACAACCATATTTTCATTTTCTTTTTTCTCAAGCAAATTAATGCATGTTGTTACATCCGCAGTTCAGACAGCAGGTACATGCAAGAACTACAAAACTATAAAAGAAATGTTCACATCTGCTTAAAACATATCAAGCAGCTTGTAGTGTAGTGTCAGCCAGAAATATGATGTGGACAAGGTTGACTTATGAAATACCAACCAAGCCTGACAGTCTTTTCCGCAAAGCTGTCACTTTTGAAGAAACCATCTTCCTCATGTGCACCAGCCTCTGGATCACCTTCGGAGTACATCTTGTAAAGTGTTTTCCAAACAGCTCTCAAGCTCTGCTCACAAAGCAGGTATACGACACTGCAATGATAAACAGAATTAGAGAATATTCCAGAAACTTAGTACACCCTAATGACTTTGTCACTGACTGACTTAATTAGGTTCAGACTCAAAGTAAAAATAAATGTCCTGGCTTTCACATACATATTTTTGTAACTGTTTGTCATCACACAGAGAAAAAAAGTGAAGACAAGTCAGAAATATCTCGATGCACAAAACACGGAACTAGAATAACTGGTAAGCCGCTGGTAACAACCGTATCATGCGCAGATAAAGATCAGTACGGTTAGTAGCTCAATCATGACATGTCAGTATTGATTTTTGGAGAGGAGAACCTCGCAAGCTGTTAATCACATCCTCTCACATACATTTACAGGAGGTACAGTCAAGGACAGCAGTACCAGACAAAGTAAAAACACCGAAAAACAACATGTACCGAAATTATAAAATGATCAGAAGCAGCTGACTAGATTTCCAGAAAATACGGGCATACTCTTCTCTCAGCAATGATTGGGAGTAACTTCCCTTGTATTTGGTCTTTTCAGCCCATTTTGCACAACAAGTACAACAAAATCTTTGATACTGACAAAGCGGTTTTGAATATCTCTAATCAGTAATCGTCACCACTGCACGAAATTCTTACAGTTGTGATATGCGACGATTGAACTTACATTTATTAACATCGTTGCATTATTTTAAAATGTTTGTGTGCAAAGATTTTCATGGACTCAAGGGAAGTAACCGTCTACCGGTCACGGAAAGGAAAGTTGGCAGGTGTCGGTGTCAGGAAACGGACAGAACCATGGGCATTATAACGTCCCGGTTCCGAGTGAGTTGTTACATCTGAAATATGCGGTTTACATTATGTCTCCCAAAATTATATCTGTTTGGTGTTCGTAGAACCCATTTCTGTTCGAATGCTAACGTCAGTGCACCACTGTACGCCCTCCGTCCTAGGAGGCGGCTGAAATGCTCGTCGCACGGGTTGCAAATCTCGTGTAAATCAGCTGTTCATTTCATATGCATGCGTATTTAGAGATTATTATAGTTTTACTGTCGTTCTTTTTCAACTACTGCAGTACACTGCCAGTCGTTGATAAAACAAAACGAAAACGACACTGTGGTAGTACTGTCTGTGCAGAAAAGATTTTCTGAAGATGAGTTAGTACATGTACTACACTCTCTGTGCACTCTTGTTATGTTTCTGTTCTGTTTGTGTTGCAGGAAAAATTGTCAACCATTGAAGTCCTTGAGAAGATTGACAAGGTGAACTGTTGCCTCTTTCCAGTGAAGATATTTTATATCTGATATCGATGACAATATTATCTAGAATTTTGTCTTAACACAGTCACAATGATACCTTTTTTTGTGTCATAGCATACATGTGTTGTTTCAATACAGAATTTTTTTTTTTACCTGCCTCCCAATATTTATTCAAGATCTTACATGAAGATGGGCATAGAGATTTTCCATGTCAGAATGTTCAAGCAAAGTTTAAGACAGATACAGGTGTTCGCAGACAGCCATTGAGTATGAGTCAGTGATTGCACTAGCGGATTTTCAAAACTGTATTGCAGTCATGCAAATAAGCAAACCAAACCTGGTAGGCCACTCATTAGACCCAGTGTTAGTCAAACACCAGCACAGACAGTGTATCTGCAAACGATCGTCCACAGTCAGAATACGTGTACTTAGTATACAGCATGCCCTTTCCTAACACACATTGTGACAGTAATAAGTAGTTAACAGTTTTTAATATTTTTTAAACTGGTCGAGTTGAAAATCAAGCAGTAGGTTGTACCAGTACCAGTTTCTTATCCAGTATTTGCATGACTATTTCTAAATTTCGGTAAAATACCAGAAATTATTGGTAATCGCGAACACTTGTACATTGGTTAGTTTTCTGGTTTGACTGTCAGATTTTCATGGATGTGAATTTCATTCATCAGGGCTGCTGGCGGATTTTTTAATTTACCGTTTGTTCTTGTTTAGGACATAAGTTCACTGCAGAAGAACCGGCGCAGTAACCAAGAACTTCAGAAGAGGATTGCAGCCAGTCTTCTGCTCTACTCTATACTGCTGTACATTGTTGCTGTAGTTGTTTTTTACTTCTTCTACTTCCCTGACAACTGGCCGGATAGAGCTCTCTACTCCTTGCCCCTTGTTATCTTCCCTTTTTTGTGAGTACCTGAGATTTTATTGTATGTTTTAATAGACATATATGTGATTTTATCATTTTGGTGTGTCATGGATCTGCTGTGGTACATTCCTGTGATGGTTTGAATCTGAAATCTGGTTCTGCATATTTATGGTATGTTGCTTAGCTCCTTCCATTGCCAAGCATATCAACAGAACAGAGGCACAGGCTATCTTTTCTTGCACAGGCTATCTTTTCTTGCAGTTAAAGGTCTCTGTTTATATCTTTTCCAGGATTTGGGGAGCAAGAAAAATGATGCACTGGTATTTTGTCAAGAGGTTAGCTGCAAATGGTATGTATACTGATAAAAATGGTATGTGGAGTTCTTAAAAGCGCACATGATTATTTTTATAGAGCAGACATCAATTTCCTTCCAAGTAATAAAAGCATGTGGTATGTTTGAATTATTTTGATGTTTCCTTTTATGTTTATGCTTATTATCTTTGCTCTTTTCGCTTTCAGATCTGGCATTGAATGAACTCCGTGAAAAGAGGAAGACAGTTGTAAGTACATGTATAATAAAAATGCATGATTATAAAGTGGTTGCAAGGCACATTCACAGCTGGGTTTGATGATTAATTGCTGTCAAAGAAAAAAAAAGTACATTAGCTTGCAGTAAAATATCTGAAGCCTGGAATTGTATAGTGAAAAGTAAAACAATTCTTTTCTATTTTTATTGTGTGTGAAGATTTGCTGCAGTTTGGAAATTTTACATGCTTCTTTGTCTTTCAGCTTGAAGAAGTGATGGAAAAAGAAACATACAAAAAGGCCCGAGAAATCCTTGAGAAATTTGATCCTACAAGGTTCAAGAAACTGGAGGTAAGACTAGTAGAATTTTCTGCTACTGATTCTATTTCTTCCTTTCATATGTACACATAAAGACCTTCATAATTCTGTTACATGTACTAGTAATGTGTACAAGTCTGTGGTGTCTGCAAAGGGACATCAGACATCTGTCCAGGACTTTGATGTTCACTCTCTGTGGGTTTATTGGAGGGCATATGTGGATACGGCATAAAACTACCTGCACTGTGATTTCTTTGTGAAATATATTTGTCGCTTGAATTAGCTTCCCATATATATGTATCATTGTATGCATATCTGCTTCAATTTTTGCCATATGTGATGTGGTCTTCCTTGGCATAAAAGATTGTTTTTGATCGTAAGTTTCAGTTTGTTTTGCATGTAAGTATTGCTGATTGTCTTCTGATTTTGATATGTCATAATGTTTTGTGTCACATCATTTCATGTGCAGAAACCACCGTCACCAGAAAATCCTGTGCCAAGTCCTGGAACCTGTAAGTGCTGGCAGTCAACATTGGTGAATAAAGTGCAATATAACACCCACACAATCACGCACGCATGCTAGCACGCATACACACACACGCACGCACGCACGCACGCACGCACGCGCGCGCGCGCACACATTTATATGCAGTTAGAAGAAGTGTTTTGCGCATTCCTTTCATTGTGCTGCTGTTATCTGTATTGACAGTTGTGCGGCAGCGAGCCAATGTGCAACAGACTTCACCAGTGATGGCTACACCACGGAGGCCTCAAATGACTCCAATGACAGCTGTCAGACCAGGCCCAGGTGCTATGATTATGAACACCCCAAGGGTTCCCATGGCAACTCCAGCTCCAGGCCAGCCCATTCCTATGAGATACAGTAAGATCAGGTTCTCGATTAGATGCCAGTTAATTTGTTTTTGCTGATGTATTTTTGATGTGCTGTTCCCATGTTTCCTAAGGCAGCTCATGTTCTGGAACAGTTTTGCTTGTGAGTGCGCTGGTATGCTCAGAATACTTTATCTTGAGGATTAATGCAGCTGTTCGTGTGATACAGTGATGTTTACACTTGGTGTGAGCAGTTGAACATAGTATTAGCCATGTCAGTGAGTATGCTTCTGTTGGCCCACTGCCAGCATTTGAGATGGTGTCACTGAGCAGGTTAAGTGGTGTGATGCTAGACACCGTGAAAACAGCTCAGAAAGTTCTGTGATCACAAAAATGATAATGATGCACCTTTTATCCTTGAACTTGGTAGTAAAGCATTCTCTTCACCTTCAGCAGTGCACCTGTAACAGGTGCATGTACGCATTTCCCACTTTTGACTGTGATGTTTTAAAATGCACTGGGCTTCATGACTCAAGGATCTTCTGAGTAGTGATCAGAAATGCCTGTTTCCCTGCTGAAACCTGTAGACAAAAAAACCTTTTCATTGTTAGTCCAAATTTTAGGTTATTGCATACTGAAGCATACTGGATATGTTTACACATTAATATTAGTGCAATTTTCTGTTTTATAGAAGGTTGATTTTTTTTTTTCCAGGCCCACCACCTGGTCCACCAATGCCGAGAACCATAATATCACGGGACAGAGGTTCCATGGAAAAGGTCATCGACTACCTGGTGGGAGATGGACCACAGAACCGATATGCTCTTATCTGCAGATTCTGTGCCTCACACAATGGCATGGCCCTACCTGAGGAGTTTGAGTATCTAAGTGAGCTGTTCTTGATTTATGTACCAATCTGCTGCATTGAGAGCAATTGCTGACAGAATTACAAGCAAGCAAACAACAAGCAATAGAATGCAGTCGGGGGTTGGGCGGGGTGAGGGGGCCCGTATTATCTGCATGCTGCTTGTTAGCAATGCTGCACTTCAAAGTGTGCAATGCCTGATATAGTTTTTTGTTTGTTTGTTTGTTTTTTAAACCAAGATGTTGATTTTGAAGCTTAACCTGTCGGAGAAATTTGCTTTGTGTCTGCAGAAATGACATGTTTCACTTTTGTTTGTTTGTTTTGGTCCAGGCTTCCGATGCTGCTATTGTTACAACATGAATCAGGCGAGAAAGATGCGGCCTTTTGCTCCCAAACTTGAATTTCCGGAGGTGGCACCTGAAGCAAAGCCTGCTGCAGGACCAGGTACTTTAAACTTGTGTGACAATTCTTCGTCATTTCCTTGAAGATATGTTCACTGTTTTTCACTGTTAGATGTTAGGAAAATAAAACTGGCAGGGCAGGTATTGTGTAAATGCACTAATTGATTTTAAAGTTCAACAGGGGATTTGGTCTAGTGGTTAAGGCATCCCACTCCAGATCCTGAGCCGCCTGGTTCAAACCCCCCTGTGGGCAGGAATGTGGTGGGATTTTTCGTCACCAAATCCTGCCAAGTTCATGTGCAGACTTGTTTACGGTGCCTGTCTCGCCGTCATGTACACACACATTCATAATATCATGTGTGCACATTAAAAATCCCATTTCAAATGGGAGTCACCACAGAATGGAAAACAGTTAACTAGCATGCAGAACTGCACTGACAATGGTCCTCAGTATGTTGAGGTTGGTCAGTTAATTAATAATTAATTTCCTTTTTACTGCTGTAATGTTAGCAGTTGTGCTTCTGTGTTTGCTGAATAGTATAGCTGTCGGTCTTTTGGCATTGTCCGTTCACTTTTCCTGATAATGTTTGTTGTAGGTCGGGCGAACGGTCACAAAGAACGGAGCTCAGAAGAAGAGAGGGATGCTTCATCAGGATTGGATGAGGAGGATGAAGGAGATGAGGAAGTAGAGAAGGTAGAAAAAGATGGAGAGCGGGGCGAGAAAGCAGCCACCAGGTCTAGCTCCACTCAACTGGATGGCACAGCTAGTTCAGCACGTCCTGAAGGCAGCGCCACATCTGTACAGAAGAAACCCTCACAGACAAATATTGCTTCTGAACCAAAGGGAGCATGGTCCAGTTCTGCACCTCAGAAGCAGAAAGGGTCACAGGGAGTTGGTGCACAACAGCAGATGAAAATGTCTCAGGCCAGTGCTGCCTCCCAACAGAGAGGCGTTTCTCAAGCAACACAGCAGAAGGTGTTACCACAAGCCAGTGCAGCATCGCAGCAGAAGGGAATGTCTCAGAACGGCACATCGCAGCAGATGGGTGCTTCGCATGTCAAGGCCACAACGCAAGAGGCGGGAGAGCCTCATGTCAAGCAACAGAAAATCTCGTCATCGACTGTCACCACCTCGCCAAAAACCGAAGTATCCCCGTCGGCAAGTGCAATAGGAGCAGGGTCCACACCTGAGGTCACAACAGAAGGGCGGTTTCAATGTTCTGAACAGTCCTAACCACTTGGGGTTTTCCCGTTGTTTTGTTTCCAGTTCAAATGCACTGAGCATGAAGTGCATGTGTTCACTGTGGGTGCTGTTAGTATGTAATGAGCTTCAGAAGCTGTTTCCAGTGAAGTTGAATGAGATTTGTGTTGCACTTGGGTTTCTTCCTAGTGAACTGTTGAAGTGCATGGCATGTTTTCTTGATTGGGTGCTGTTTGTTATTTGCATTGAAATAAATACATGTATGTCTTGGATGTTTTATTAGCTGTTGACTGTTTATTTAAGATGAATTCCTTTTCGAGAGGTAGATATTGGTGTAGAGAGGTGTACATGTAATAAAAATTGCATCTGACTAACAGATGGTTCCTGTCCAGTTCCTGTTCTTTTAAAGTGGTATTTTGTTTTCAGTGCACGTTTCACATAGAACATGTTTGGATTTTTGAGCCAATATGAAAGTAAGGGTTTTGTTCCTGTTACCTTAAAGATTTGTAATGTGTTCAAGGAGTGTAGGGTCAGATTACTGTGTCAAATGTCAGTTAATAGGATTTGACTGTTATGTTTATCTGTGTAAATTTTTGAAAGCCAGGCATTGCTTTCAGTAAGTTATTAATTCGGCTGGCCTAGTCTTTTATTTTCTATTTGTTCTGGATTTGTGGTGTGTGTGTGTGTGTTTTTGTTTTTTTTTGGGGGGGGGGGGGGGGGGGGTTGCCCCAACTCTTTGCCAGCTCCAGTGGTGTCCCTCCCCAGTCATGGGTGAAATGTACGGAGAACTCGAAAGCTGGGGCAATTTTTATTATGCATGATGATGGAGATGAGGATGATGGTAAGATGATGCTAAGGAGGGTAAGATGATGCTAAGGAAGTCAGTGTGGTTTGGTACTGCGGGACAGGTCTGCATTCCACGCTTCCTGTCATAAATATCCTGGCGTTAACCAGGCCCGGAAACAACGGTGCCTGCAGTGCCGGCTGTGTAATCATCCGCATCATAAGACGTGTCACACCAAGGGAAGGACCCCCAGAGTCGCACCTGTGAAGTTGGTGAATCTCGGCTGTGTGGCAACAGCCTCCCCATTGGGCCCATAGCGCACCAGCTCTGGGTAGGAGCCAGCCAAGATAGGAAAAATCCCGCATACCTTGGCTGGGACTTGAACCTGGGTCTCCCAGTCCATGGTCCGAAGTGCTAACCACTACACTATGGGAGCCGGTGGTGTTTCTTTTGGTCACAGTCATCAGTGGTGTTACAAGGCTTGTTTTCCACACAAAATCACTTGAAGGACTTTAGCCATTTTAAAACCTATGCCCAGAGTAAACCAGGTCTAAAATATGGGTACTGTGCTGGGCTCTCCAATGATGAGATGATGGTAACAGGTTTAATGTTAACCCTTTCACAACTGCTTATGTTTCCAGCCCTAAGTGCCTGATACTTAGCCTGCAGCAGCAACATTCCCCCCTAAACTGGCTATGCCAGGCAGTGCAATTCTGCAGTACCTAACGTTGAAAAGCAGTTTAAGCTATAGCTTAAACACTACTCAACCAATCTCATTCAAACTTCTTTTTTTTTTTGGGGGGGGGGGGGGGGGGGGCAAATGCTAATGATGAGGTTTCCTTTGTGATGTAGGGGTCTTTACCAACCTTAAAGGCGCCCCATATCAGAAGATATTTCTCGTTTGATAACTCCACAGATCTATGTCGCTGATCAGCACCTTTGGCTGTCTCGTATGAGGTGCCGATCAGCGACGGCAGTTGTTTAACGGCAGGTGCCAGCCAGTGACAAAAGTTGTGAAAGGGTTAATTGTCATCATGTCATTTGGAAGTTTCATATCCTAGGGATTCTGGGTGGGAAGAAATGGATGCTGAATTTGAAATTTTGATACTGTACACAGCTGAAGATAGCACTAAACAAGGAAATATATCTATAAGAGTTAAGATAAACTGGTTTTCATCCTGCTCAACCCAGGAATTTAAAGATGCAATTGTGCTGTACCCCTCTTCACTCTAGCACTACAACAGGAAATCGTTACCTCCTTATATGGTACATCAGCATTTTGCGTCACTGGATTCATTGGCAGGTCATTTTTGTATGCTTATTGGTTTGGCACAAATCAAACATTGTTTCTTGCATCGTGTGTAGAAATATCTTTTTTTTTGCATTTGTTTGTATTGATATTTTTTCAAGCTCAGGTTTGCAAACTGTTCATTGATCCAGGTAGTATTTATGGACAGACTTACAATGTACCATCCTTTTTTCTGTTTGTTTTTTTTTCTTTCATTTTTTTACAAAGTAGCTTGAGTTATGGGGACAATTTCTCAGCCAATGAATTCCATTCAAAGATGATATGTTTTGCCAGTTGGTTAACTTTTCATTGCCAAAGATCTAGTCAGACTCATTTCCACACATGTTGGTGGTTTGTATAGGTTTGCAGAATAACCTGATCTGGGAAGCAACAGAGTGTGAATGTTTGTGTGTTTCAGACACACTGGTTATGATAATCTAAAGGACCAAAGCAGATTTTGTGTTTAGACAAATGACAAAATCTTGTTACATGTACAGTAGCTCTGTTGTCTCGTCAATCTGTTGCTGAGAGACTGGGCAATAGATCTTCAGGTGACAAGGAGTATAGCTGTGAACCTTGGTTACTCTTCTAGTGTCAACATGTCTTTTCTTGTTTTACTTGTATTTAATGATTACACACTGACTGCTGTCAGACTTTCTGTAGTTTTGCTATGTAAATTTTTCTTTATATAATCAAGCTGCTCAGCAGGCTTTCCTGACAATTCAACCATGACAGTGTGTAAAGACTAACTTAAATGACTAGCGGATCTTTGTAGATGAGTGGGAAAATGGTTGCTGGGTGTGCATTGTGGTGTCTTGAATTGGTGTAAAAGTTTTGCTTTAGCTGTCCACCAGTTGTATGGTAAACAATTGTTTAAACAGTGGAAATATAGTCATGTAAATGTTTATTGTGCAACACTTATTTATGAGCCAACATTCATTCCAAGAATATTATCTTTAGTCTTTCAAATCTACAGTTCTGCCTTCCTTCTTTGTTTAACAGATGTTAACTCCAAAATGCCTACCAGCATAGAAAAAGGCTGAAATGTAGTCATCTGCTCATACAGAATTTGAAGTCACAAAATGGAGTCAAATAATTTCTAATTTGCTAACTTGGTGGTTCAAGTATTATACGATAAAGGAAGAAGTGACAAACTGCCAGTTGAGCAAATTAGAAATTACTTGAATGGTATGTGTCTTGAAGTGAACAATGCATTGAGGCATTTAGGACTCTGTTCGGTGATTTCAAATACTGTATGAGTGGATGACCAAATTTTGGCAGTCTTTTAATGCCAGCAGCCACTTTTTTGTTAAGATTTCATTAGTTTTTGTAAGTGTACATGTTGCTTGTGAGCGTGTGCACGTATGTGTGCGTTGCGTGCGTGCGCGTGTGTGTGTGTGTGCGCACGCGCACATGCAATGCGATTCTGCATGTTACATAGTCATGATATGGAGTGTGTGTGTGTGTGGGCGCATGACTTAAGTTCTGAGCTTGCATTTCTTTCTTTTTCACATTCTGACGTCGCAGTTTATGTAGCAACCAAGTTTGATCCCAGCAATTGGTTGATAAAGAGAAAAGCAGTGCTGACATTACATTTCTTGAGTGTGGCGTCTGTTCATGTATGCAGGAAACACAGTAACAGCAGCGGCAGTGAAATGATTCCAGTTTATATTTCAGCTTCAATTGAAGGAATGAAATGACGGGCCTTGAACTCAGTGAGTTGTTGTGGGATCAAATACAGAACGGTGCATTCTGTACAGAATCGCACCCTGAATTTCATTTGTCTGAGAATCATTTTTCACACTTATTTTTGTATGACAAAATAGTCACTGGAGGGTTACTGGTAAATGACATTCACATTGTTGAAATACAGTACTTATCAGAAAGCAAAATTATGATGGTTTATTGTAAAAATCACTCTTTTGCATGTTTGGAAAAAATACACGTACAAGTGCTGTACACAAAAATAACTAAAGTCTTTAAGAAGTGTAGCAAGCATAGAGCAGTGACATGCACAAAACAGTGACACTGAACAATGATGTGTATAGTGAGAAGCGACATGGTTTTAGAACCCTGTTGAGGGGAGGATTTTTTTCTGGAAAAGTGTACTTTTTTGTGAGACCCCAAATAATATTCATACTGTTTGTGTGGTCATGTGTTGTACAAAAGCACTGCACTAACATATATTTTTGTGCTTCGATGACTTCTCTTGGATTTTCAGACTGCAGAAAAATCATTTTGACGTGCAGAAAACATGAAAAATTTGGTCAGAACTCTTTTCCCCTGTGACTTCTGACCACCTACAATATCAATCTGTATGAACTTTGTTCAATGATCTGAGGTGTTAGCGTGTGCAGTTGGGACCTCTGCTTCTGGAATACACTGTTACAAAGGCTGTGTAAAACATTCAGTGTTTTTTTAGAGTCTTATAAACAGACATATGTTAATGTATGAATTCTGGTTTCCTGTAATCCTTCACTGTGTCTGAGCACGATAGCCCCATGGTATGCTTTGTTTCTGCTCAGCCACTACCTTGTTTGCCAATTTTGTGTATGCAACCTTTGGTGAAAATCGTCTGCTCTTATTTCTCCAGTATTGACCTTCAATATTACTTGCTTGATGTCTGCACTGTGTGTGTGTGTGTGTGTGTGTTTGCGGAGGCATTTCTTGTTCACATAGTTCTGGCCATTACCCTAAGGTATTGTCTTGTACAATAGTGTTGATGCAAGAGTTTGATGTGTATGATATTTGTATATGTATGTATGTTTGAATTACAGACTCAGTTCCCAATTATTGGTGTCACACACACACACACACACACACACACACACACACACACACACACACACACACACTCTCTCTCTCTCTCTCTCTCTCTCTCTCTCTCTCACACACACACACACACACACACACACACACATGGCATGTAAGTAGACCTTGATGGATGGTATCCAACTTTTTAGATTTTATTTGCTTGATGGTATCTATAGAGTGACACAAGCAACAAAACTATACACAGTGCACCGGCTTAATGTTATTCTCTAGTACAAATAATATATGTATGATATACACTGTGACAGTGAATGAGATCAGTTGTCTACACACAAAAGATGATTTGATTTGATTTTCAAACTGATGTACCACATGTACACATGTAAACAATTATTGCGAAATACACACTGATCAATGGAGCAGGATACAAACATGACATAATGGTGAAGAAAAAAATAAAGGTACAAGCATTAATATCGGTTAGGATCGACTTCACAAAGAAAGACATAAAGATAAAAAGAAGTGTATAACAGGATGAAAATGTCCATGCTCTCTGAGTTTCATACATTTTTGTACAGTTGATGACATCATCTTGAACCATGTGCTTGCAGGTGAGTATTATAAGTGGTGAGGTGCGTCGCCACATTTTGACAGGGAAACAAAACATTTGGCACATCATCCCCATTCTAGACAAGGAGGAACGGCCCAGTCCTACAAATTTCATGTAATTTTGTCTGTTTTGTTGTTATTGTTGCTGGTTCTCCCCTCTCCAAGACCTACCAGTGACACTAGATCCGCTACGATCGATTAGGCACATGACTGGGTTGTGGGGGTGGGGGAGAGATATGACGTCAGTTCCATGAACTAAACATTTGACGTCAGCCTCTAGCACTGAGATCGTCTGAGGATGCTTGTTCATGTCTTGTGATTTCCCTATTGGCTTTGTGACTTCCCCGACTGAATTATTTTTCACATATCTGGAAGATCTAGACGGCTGGTGAAATGTCGGAAGCAGTGACGATACTTGCAGGTTTTGTCTGTGAACCAAACATTTGACGTCGGCCTCACGCTGCTCGTCTGACAGATGATACTTCCTCACATCTTGTGATTACCTTAATTGTTGCTTTTGTGACTTCCCTGACTGAATTAAATTTTACATATCTAGAGAGCTGGTGAAACGTGGACTTAAATGCCTTGGATTGTACTTACAAAATTGCAAAATTGGAACTTGTTTGACCAGCGCTTCTCGCAGAAACTTGATAAAATATGTTTATCTAAAAACTGTTATTCTTAATACTAAAGCTATAATAGTGCAGTATGGTTCATGTCATATGTGCAGTTCTCACATGTGACAGAAATGTAGGAATGATGAGTAATTTGAAGGAGTCTTTTCATAGATATTTGGCCCGAAAACCACCCCTACCTCGGAATTTTTTTTATTTTTATTTTTTACACAAAACCTGTTGGAGCGACAGAGCTGTGCTACAAATACAGTCAGTATAATTGGATGATCTTCCCAAGTTCAGAAAATGAAGCTATTTGAACAACTTTTTCGTAAAAATATGCAACATGACCGATTTCTTTAAATGGGCAATAACTCTTCTAAAAATGCGGCAGGATAAAAATCGTGAAATGTAGGTCTGGAGAATATGACAGCCCATTTTATCTCAAAGTAAAAGCCCTCCAATGAGATGGTTTAGGAGATAGCCATCATTACATCCGTCCACACATACACACACATCCCGCCAAAAAGAACGCAGCAGCATAGTGTGCACGCGAGGTGTCTATGATGCAGATTTCGTTGTATCATTGTGTGCGTGAAAATATTGTCTGGAGAAACCTCACAGACTTGCTTCTTATCACTGAAACTTGCTGCTGTGCACAGCGAAATCTGCCCCATCCTATAAAGTTGTTTCTAATTTATAGAGAAACAACTTTTAAAAAATCCTTCCACCTTGCCCTCCTTTCACTCTTAGGCAAAAATGCCCCTGTATTCACTCAGCAAAATGTGTAAACTCCACTCACTAAAAATCACATGGACATTTACTTTGCTAAATTACCATTCACTGGGAATTGTGATTTTTTTTTTTACCCAGGTCAGCGACAATGTTAAATGAAAGATTTTGACACAATACTCTGAACTGTTTATTGCTTACCTATGAACTGAAACAGGATTTTTTTAATGCACATAATTATGAAATTTGATGGGATCTATAGTGTCCAGGCTGACAGTGAGAACAGCTTACTGCATAACACAAATAAATGCTTTCGAAGATTACCATACATGTATATGATAAGACAGTTGACCAACCATCGGTCTGTTTCACTGAATGAACATGCCTTGCATGACTGGGAAACTGTGGATTGCCCCCACACTGCTTAACTGGTTCAAACAGGTCAGAGTTAAAGCCATCTTGATACAAAATGGATCCATCAAGACCCATCACACTTGTCGACACATTACCATTTGCTATCAATATGTAAACAGCACATCAAAACCAGTTCAAAAGCAGCTACTTTTGTTTTCTCACTATACTGGAAAAGTCTGTTAGCAGGTGTACATTGTAGGGGACTACTGTGCTGGGCCAGTGTTTGATGGATCATGGATTCATCGTGACTGGCCATTGCTCACTTCACATTATTACCGGTAGTCACTACAGATAAATTGTGAATGTGTGATGACCTTTACGCTGTAGTGTGATCATCTTCATAACCAAACGAGATGCTTCCCTTTCCACTTTCGTCTGCTGACCCCTTTGATTTGCTGTAGAGGGCGTTGTCAAAACCCAGGCCGTTTATTGGTGAGTTGAGAAGATTACGGCTGCGGATGTAGAATACAGCCACACCAGTCACAGCAACGATTGCCAGTACAGCAATAACAATGCCAGCTATAGCACCGCCAGACAGATCACTAGATGAATCTGTAAGATAACAAGTGGTGACGTGAGAACAGTGAATACAGAGAACTATAATTATGTATCATCAGACAGACCATGAGATGAATCTGTAAGACAGGTTGTACCGTGAGAACAGTAAATACATGTACAGAGGACTATATGTATCATCAGACAGACAACTAAAAGAATCTGTGAGATACATGTAAGTTGTGCTGTGAGAACGGTGTGATTAGAAAGAACCATATGTATCATCTGAAAGAAAAAGAACTGGTGGTGACCATCACTGGGGACATAAAAGAAGTCACGGCAAAGGGTAATGAGGCAAGAGCTAGAGGGTGCATTAGATACTCACTGTCACCGTCATTTCCACTATGCTGTCCGTCCTCACTGTCACCGTCATTTCCACTATGCTGTCCGTCCTCACTGTCACCGTCATTTCCACTATGCTGTCCGTCCTCACTGTCACCGTCATTTCCACTATGCTGTCCGTCCTCACTGTCACCGTCATTTCCACTATGCTGTCTGTCCTCACTGTCACCGTCATTTCCACTATGCTGTCCGTCCTCACTGTCACCGTCATTTCCACTATGCTGTCCGTCCTCACTGTCACCGTCATTTCCACTATGCTGTCCGTCCTCACTGTCACCGTCATTTCCACTATGCTGTCCGTCCTCACTGTCACCGTCATTTCCACTATGCTGTCCGTCCTCACTGCCACCGTCATTTCCACTATGCTGTCCGTACTCACTGCCACCATCATTTCCACTATGCTGTCCGCTGAACGTGCCTCCCTGCGGCAGGGTTGAGCTTCCTGAGATGCCATATTTAGTTGGATGCTGAGTACCCGGGCTTTGGGTTGGAGGCCTCTGGCTTGGCTTATTCACACTGGGAGGACCCACGACAGGTGTGTTCCTTGGCTGGTTTGGGTTGCCTTGGCTCGGCCTAAGTGTTTGTGTGTTTCCTGGGTTCAGTTTTGGTGTGGTGTGTACCGGTGATGGCACTTTCCAAAATGGAACCAAAATGTGAAAGATACTATTAGACATTTCCAAATGCATAAACTTTTAATGAAAGCTTCAAGGGACAGATCATGCCTTTTTGATTAGTTTGTGGTTACAAACGTCTGTATTCCCAGTATTTTATTATGTACACTCATCCTAGACAATTGCATTTTTCACATGGGATTATAAGTGCAAGAAAATAATTGCCATTGTTTACAACTGCTGCTCTTTCTTAGCTGAGAACATACCTGATGTGGTTGCCCCAAATTGTAAGGTGGTCTTGTGTTCTGCAAAGAACAAATGAGTAAGTGTGATATGAAATCCATAATTTGTGTAAAATATGATACAGTCTGTAATTACAAGATTACCAGAAGCGTCAGTGCAGCCTAAGAAAAATCACAATTTTCAGATTGAGAACTTTCAAATATTAAATTTTTCCAGACTTGCAAAATCAGCGAGCAAAAAGTTCCGGATTATGGGTGACTATCAAGAGTATTTGAAATGACATACATAAAGCATAGCGTGTCTCGAGATCTGGAGAACAATTTTCTCCCTTGATGAGGAATCGGGAGTTTTTTTTTGTTTTTTTTTTGCTGCCCCAACTCTTTGCCAGGTCCAGTGGTGTTCCTCCCAGGTCATGGGTGGAACCCACGGAGGACTCGGAAGCTGGGACAATTTTTATTATGCATGATGATGGAGATGAGGATGATAGTAAGATGATGCTATGGAGGTCCATGTGGTTTGGGACTGCGGGACAGGGCCGCATTCCACGCTTCCTGTCATAAATATCCCGGCATTAACCAGGCCCGGGAACTACGGCACCTGCGGTGCCGGTCGTGTAATCATCCACATCATAAGACGTGTCATACAAAGGGAAGCACCCCCAAAGTCGCACCCGTGAAGTAGGTGAAGCTCGGCTGCGTGGCAACAGCCTCCCCATTGGGCCCATAGCACACCCGCTCTGGGTAGGAGCCGACCTAGGTATGAAAAATCCCGCTTGCCTCGGCTGGGATTCGAACCCGGGTCTCCCGGTTCATGATCCGAAGTGCTAACCACTACACTACGGGGGCCGGTATCGGGAGTTTTTTTTGTTTTTTTTTTGCTGTAAAGTGTTTGAGGTAAAACTGACAATTGCAGGGCCACCCTCCCCTGCCCCCTCCCCCCAAACCTTCCCCCCATCCTGTTGTTGGTTTTGAGGAGCACTTGACATCGCCACTGGTGCCAACTTTTTTGAACACTTGAATTTCTGGGATGAGAACATTAAATTTTCAGGATTGCAAACTTTTGAAAATTAAATTTAACGGATTGGCAAAATTAGCGAGCAACAAGTTGTGGATTATGGGGTGACTGCACAGAGTACTTGTAATGCTATACACAAAGCGTATTAGACTTGGAAGCCCTGTATTAGTGGTACATAAACATCCTAAGCAAAAATGAAATAGCTACTTGTGCTACAACGATAATATTTTAATGATAGTTTTCCACCACCTTGAATTTATGTTTTACCCGTGTTAGTGCTGTTACAATCCTGGTAAGATTCAACTCTGACTTGAGAATTTATGTTTTACCCCTGTTAGTGCTGTTACAATCCTGGTAAGATTCAACTCTGACTTGATCGAGAATCAATACACTCACGCTTGAGTGCCTTGCACACGAAGTAATTGGAGTCAAAGCAATCCACATCATTCCACGTCCCGTCGGCCATGGCTGCTTGCACACAGTCCTGGTGGTCGTTGTTGTCCGTGTCGGATGGCTCTCCAGTAGCCCAGTTCTCAAACTCCATTTCCGTTTGATCCGACCATGCAAAACCACCTGACCAAAAATATCAAGACCATGTACCCCCGGTATTTGATGTATATATCATTATTAGGCAAGAACATCACAAATGTACCTGATCAAAGGACGTTTGGTAGCCTCCATCAGCTGTATTGTTAAATGCGACGACACTCTTTTAACTAAATCAAGTGTAAATATTTTAAGTTCCTTCTAACAGAAGGCTGCTAAAGAACACACACCCACACACACACACACACACACACACACACACACACACATGGAGAAAACTGAAAGCACCATCTATGGCAAGGTCAAGGGGAAAAAAATCCCCTAATCAGGGCTTGATGTCCTTATGGACATAACAGGACAAGTGTCTTGGCTGACTGTAAAAGTATAAACATTTGTCCTGAATATTGTCCACTGTACGAATATTGTCCACTGTACTGTACGTATATCTGCCTTTGTAAGAAAGTAATCTGACATTTCATTATGACCAATGTCCGTCGTGTATAGGAAGCTCTGTCCATTGCTAACAATTTCTTTCTAGAAACCCTTCTAAAGGGATACACTATAATTTTAAGCACATGATAATACTACCGCCAGGAGTCATATGAAAAAGAATTAACGTACTTCCAAAACCTTTACTCAGGCCCACCCAGACATCCACAGTGTTGTCGGCCCCAGCTGAAACAGCACTTGAGAAGAGATTGAAGATGAAAAACATCTCTTGCTGAGAGTGGATGCTGGCTAATTTGGCGCCCATGAAATCACATGCGTATCTTGCCTCAGGCCAGGAGCGTTGATTTGAGGTAACCACCTGGTAGCAGTACTCGCCATAAGGTGACCAGCCCTGGTCACAGGTACCGGCTATTGTACTGGTGGTGGGTGGAGGAGTACCTGAGCAGGCACAGTAAATAAAGGAATTAAAATGTAATGACCATACTCCAAGGGAACGATTAGGTAAATGGATGGTGAAAGGGAGAGAACTGTGCATGTATGGGAAGTGATCACTGAATCTACCAGTCACCAGCACAGGGGGAAAAAAAATGATGGGGGGGGGGGGGGGGGGGGGGGGGTCGGAGACTAAAGGGAACTGAGAGGAGGCAAGACTGGTGAAGGCCTCACGAAGGAGGGACCCTGTCACACAGCATGTCTCTCACAGCCGGCTCCATGGTGCAATGGAAGTGTACGTGATTTTGGTCCCTGAAAAGGGGTCCAGATTATGTAATGGCCAGTATGGACAGCTGTTTTGCTGCTGCAATTGCTGCTTGCTAATTCCTTATATAATGACCATGCTGCCAAATTCACCTGGTTGTACCAAAGCAGAGCTGAAAGGAAAAACGACTTAAGATAATTCATTAGAAGATCCCTAGAAAACATAATCCAGGAGAGATTTTTAAAGGCTCGCATATTTGTACGTTAGTCTGTCATAGACCTCCATTTGTCTGTCATGTTTGTTGTCTATAAGAAACTTTAAAAATGGCATTTTCTAAGGACAAACACCAGGTGCACCAAATCTAGCTGGATGATTGACAGTGAGAAGACCTTTTCAGACAGGCACTTTTGAATGTCTTATTTATGATATGCATACACAAGAGTGGATGATGAATATGTACATGTACCTGTGTTGATTTGACAGATAAATGGGTAGCTACTGCTGCATGGTTGGTCATGCCATTTTCCTTGTTGGTCCATCTTGACACAGCTGCCAGTGTCGTCCGGTTCTCCATCAGCCCACTTGGTGAATCTCACCGGCCAGCCATTGGTCCACATATAGGTCTTGGAACCCTGCGAAGATCATCCACATGCAGTTATGAAGGCAGAGGTAGCAAATCTCAACACTATGTGTGGTCAGAAACCCAGGCACTCTGATCTGATAGGAGAGACTTATACAATGGTGTGTTATGGCTAATGCACAATACACAGCTCGCGAATAGAAGTACATGTACACTTGGTTTTTTTCTATTTTGCAGGGGGATGGTGGTGGTTGTAGTGGTGTTTATATACGACGTATGTTCATTATTTATATGTGACAAACATGAATACCGCCACCCTCCCCTTCACCCACTGTTAACCACTGGATGGATAACAAGAGCTACACATATATAAACCAACACCATAAGATCATAACAAACAGGCGCATTATGTCTGCAAGGTTGCATGGTAGTCACTAAGCATGATTATCAGTCAGGCAGGAAATGTAGTGCGTTGGAAAGGCTGCCTCCTCTACCACAAGAGAGAAACACTTACAGAACTGATCTGCATGCCCATCCAGATCTGGGACACATTGCGTGCGTGCTTCATGTCCGGCATGCGCAGAAGGCTGACCAAAGCCTGCGCGAAACGGTCCGTCACAGAAACCAGGTCGCCACCGTCATTCTGACATTGGGTTCGAGCATCTTGCCACTGTTTGGGAGTGTCAAAGTATTTGTAGCAGTTGCCTTTATGATTCGCGTAACCAGCTACCGTGCAGCCTGTGGTGTCCGGCGACAATGTTGGAATTGATGGAGCTGTTGGTAAAAGAACATTTGTGTGAGTGATAATAATGTTCTATGTAATGGTCTTTGTTGAATAGTTGTGGCAATAGAGAATACATTGGCACAATGAACCATTTACATAAGACTAACAATCAGATCAGTTACATCAGTCACAAGGTGATGAATGGTGGGAATTCTAATTGGGCAGAGGGGAGCCGGGGTGGTTGAATGGTAGAGCGTTGGACTTCCAATGCTCGGGTCATGAGTTCGATCCCGGCTGGGGCCAAATATTTATGCTGGCTGTTTCATCGTTGCCCCGTCTTTGATATCACCCTATGTGGTGGAAAAGGACGTTAAACCCCCAAACACCCACCCACCCTAATTGGGCAGTTTGTTACATCCATCTCAGATATTTTCAAGCTCCCTTTGATGGTGACACAGTACGCCACTCATACACGAAATGAATCTACAATGTAGTAGGGTACCTCGGGTGGTTTCACAGATGTATGCAAACTTATTGGCACACTTGTTATCATTCCAGTTGCCGGCGTATCTGGGTGAGCTGTTCATCATCACACAATCTCTCTGGGAAGACAAAAAGAAAAACACAGTTAAGTGTCAACACAGATTTATAAACACATGTATCACCACTACCAGTGCCTTCTGACAAACTATTGACTGTTTTGTGGCATAGCATGTCTCATACTGTACATAAGCAAACATTTACTGTAGATTAAGCCCCTGCATGTACCAGGTACCGGTATCCAATTTCACCATAAAAACAGATCATTGCGTTGTACCAGTTTTGTGAAATGACTGGTGGGAGTTGCTTCACAAGCTCACCTAGTTTTGGTTTTATGGTACTCTGGGTACATGACAGTGATCATTTCAGACCCATGTTGTATATAGCTACAATGTGATCACTGACCCTGTCATCTGGGTTGTTGCTGTGGATGTTCTCATCTGGCTGATGCGGGCCCCAGTGTGTGTAGTCCACCTCACTATTGTCATGCCACTCGAAGTAGTTACGTCGCTTGATGTCGTTCAGGCCGATCCAAACTGGAGTAGGCAGTTTTGCCGTCAGGGTCATTAGGTATCCTGCCACAGAAATTGTCAGAGATCAAAAACAAACAATACAACAAAAACTCAAAACTCTTTGATAAATTGTAGTTTGAGAAAACTCCTCTACCAGTTTTCAACAATGTTGTGCAGCTTATAGATACATGTCACATGCTGTGCACCCTGCATCAGGTGTGGTTTTGAGAGTAGGTACAGTGTGTAGCCTGAACTGGAGGCATTCATGCTCAGCGTGTGTGTGTGTGTGTGTGTGTGTGTGTGTGTGTGTGTGTGTGTGTGTGTGTTTAATTCATTCTATAATCTGTTTATCAGCAGTTGAAAGTTATCAGTTACTTTATTAATAATTTTCTGCCTTTATTGCTTAGTCCACATCTTTGAGCTCTTTTTGATCTACCCATATGTTCATGCTTCAGTACTGTAGCAAACTCAAGCTGTAACACTGAACCAGCTTTAAATTTTGTCTTCTGGTAAATGAGTTGATCATATCAGCTGACTGTTTAGTGTCCACTCACTCTCTTCAATGTAGTTGTGGACTGAGGCAAGTTTCGCTGAAGGCACCATGTTGTTACACGCAGTATAGGCATCTGTGAAATTCTTTTTGGTGTCAGATGTGACGCCATCAACTCGGTAACACTTCTCCACTGTCAACAACACACACAGATTATTTGTCACAAACCTGGTTATAACATCCACGTGAAACACAAAACAAAAGGCTTCAGTATATGTTCATGGTCGTGGTATTTGGAATGCAAAGATTTGGAAAACTAAAGAATATTAGATTTGACCAAAGCTAAACAAATTAAGTCATCCTGTATTTGCTGTAATGGGAACAATTACCTAACTGAAAAACAGTGCACACATACCTGCTGTGTTTGACCACAGGAACAATGCATATACCTAAAGCTGTCTTTCATCATGGTATGTAGCATCTCAAGAACCACAAAGTCAAGTAAGTGTGTGTGTGTGTGTGTGTGTGTGTGTGTGTGTGTGTGTGTGTGTGTGTGTGTGTGTGTGTGTGTGTGTGAGAGAGAGAGAGAGAGAGAGAGAGAGAGAGAGACTCACATATAGGAATACTGTGGAACCCGGCAGGACAGCCACCAACAGGGGTAGGCAGTGAGACCCTCTTAGGTGTGGCTGTCCCCGGCAGTTGCTTACAGACATAGGCACGCTGGTCCTGACAGTTATTATCATTCCAGTCACCTGTCAACCATCAACCATCACTCATCATCACCATCACAATGTCCTTTAACTCAGTTCCTATCAAGCAAGTTTGGGGTTGTGCATCAGTAGCCTCAATAAAAAAAAAATCATAATCAATGGACGCATGGATTTAAACTGGGCATGGCAGGAGTGTTGCACTTTGATTATATTCGTATTTGCTGCAGTAAAAGCCGTCAAGGAACTGTTAATCTTGCTTGATTTTTACATACACGGGTTTAAACTGAGAAAGAGTCAAATACGTGGGATACTCATGTGCGTTATGAACTGTGTTAAATACGTGTCATGTTTATTTTCCCATATATACATTATACACTTTTCCTGGGTTAATCCATTTAGGTGTGGTGCGGGGAGGGGGGGGGAGGAGGGGGACTATATAAGCTTGCTAATTCTACGGCTGTAACAAACATAATGCAATATGTAATTTACTACTAATAAAAAGCGATGCTACAAAACACAATACTTCCTATTCCCTCAAAACAAAACAAAACAAAACAATTCTCCGACAGCAAAAACGTGCGTAAAAATTATTGTTAAAAGACACATATATCTGTATAAATGCGCATGCTTGGCATAAATGGGTCAAACCAGACACAACCCCTGCAAAAACAACACAACAACAACAGTGAAGGCAACTATGTCAGCAACAACCATGTTTACATGCCTATTTATGGCACTGACCTCGTGATGTACTCTCAACACAGCTCTCTTCACCCAATGCATCATTTGGTTCATTCATCCGCCAGCTGACGAATGTTACTGGTGATCCGTCTGTCCATCTACACACACACACACACACACACACACACACACACACACACACACACACACACACACACACACACGCACACACACGCACGCACGCACACACGCACGCACACACATATCCAAGTTTTTCACAGAGATGTAGGCAGAATATACATATTCAGTATTGCACACCACAAAGTTGTTGCTGAATATTTAATGTTGGTCTTGTAAAGATAGTGAATGGCTGAACATGCAACCAAGTCATGTGAACTTCTCTCTGTGAGAGTGTTTTCACACAGTAGACAGGAAAAAAATCAAAACTTACTGGTAGCTGCCACTCAAGTCATTCAACCCAATCCAGAACCAGTACTTGGAATGTCGTGACATCTGCACACACAAAAATAAATTTTGCCATGACTTGACATATATAAACACAATCACTGAAACCGCAGTATGTAGTTTTGTAGCCTAGAACATGTTTTGGTCAAGACAGGGCTCCAATTGCAAAAAAAATCCTAAAAGCAACATTTCTCACCGAAAAGGATGAGTGTTTTGCTTAATGCTGGGCTATGCTGCTTGGAGCTAAGTATGTGTGCCAGTGTGTGCGTGCATGCGCGTGTGGGTGTGCGTGCGTGCATGTGTTCATATGTGTGTGTGTGTGTGTGTGTGTGTGTGTGTGTGTGTATGTATGTGTGTGTGTGTGTGTGTGTGAGAGAGCGTGTGTGTGTGTGTGTGTGTGTGTGTGTGTGTGTGTGTGTGTGAGAGAGCCTGTGTGTGTGTGTGTGTGTGTGTGTGTGTGTGTGTGTGTGTGTGTGTGCACTGGTAAATGAACATGCAGTTGCAAAGACTCACAGCGTAAGTGAGGAAGCTGTTTTCATCAACACTCTGCACTGAGGCCAAGTCACCACCGTACATGTTGCACGTGCGCCGGGCATCATACCATGTCTTTTGGGAGTCAGGCCCGTCCTGGGGGCTCAGTATGTAGCAAAACCCGGAGTAATACAGCCAGGTGGAGTTTTGGCACAGGGTACCTGCACACACACACACACACACACACACACACACACACACACACACACACACACACACACACACACACACACAATGTAAACCTGTGAGATACTTGTTTCTCTGCAGCAAGACTAAAATTCTGTTCACACACAAGAATATATATTAATATTTTGTGTCTGTGTTTTCTTTTACTCTAGAACTAGAGACATATATGCATGTATGTCTCTGCTAGAACTGAGAGAAGAAATCATCTCTTGCTGATCAATGTTCAACTGGGACAGTTATATGTATAATTTTATATAGATATGTGCACAAGTTATCAGCTGTAAGCAATTTTGAGCTTCTTTCTGTCAATCCATCACAAGTTGCTGTTAGTCGTACACACACTCACAGAGACATGACAATAATAATGACATAATAATGTCTTTGGCACTGTCATCACAGAGAGAGAGAGAGAGAGAGAGAGAGAGAGAGAGAGAGAGAGAGAGAGAGAGAGAGAGAGAGAGAGAGAGAGAGAGAGAGACTCACTTGTGACACCAGTTGGCGGAGTTACAGTGGTTGTTATTATTGTTCCTGCAACAGAAATGCAAAAGCTCTATATTCAGTCACAGTGAATGCAGTGATTTTATTTGAGGAAAGCATGAAACACCAGCCCCCCCCCCCACCAACTCTGCCCCTTCCAAAGGAAAAAGAAAGAAAAAAAGAAAATTGAAAAAGAAGAAAGAAGGAGAGAGAATTTAAAAAAGAAAACTGTGTTCATAGATTTTACACCTTCAGTCCACTGGTAAGACGTCTCTGTCTCTAGCAAAAGCTAGGAGATACTTCAGACAGGGAGCTCTTCCTACTAAGGGGACAGACAGATTATCCTACCTCGTGGAACAGAGCAGATGAAGTTCTGGGCAACGTCACAGACATCATCATTCCATTTATTCTTAGGCAACACCCACTCCACACAATCCTCGCGGTTCCCATAGTCATTCGGTTCTCCATTATCCCAGTTGGTGTAGGCAACAGCTGATCCATCAGCCCATACGTGACCTGAAAATAAATAATAATAAATAAATAATAAAATGGGTACTTAAGAGATGCCCTACTTCTCGCGGGAGCTCAGGGCGCCTTACAATCAAAACACACTCAGTCACCCAAAAACACACACAACATGCCTCCACACATACATTTAACTACAAACACATAATGTGCAGCATCATATACGGGCTCTCCCTGGCTTAGACACACACATGACAAAATTGTGACAGGCATGAGATACACCAGTCCAAACTTGTCACAACTACATGTATCTAACAATTGTAGAAGAAATGAGCATAACATGGCTCAATTCAATAAAAACAAAAACACCACTTTTGTTACTACATGCATGCTTGTCACTGCTCATTCAAATGACACATGTGCACCAGATCTGCTGATGCAGAAGTGACATGATAAACTGACACGGCAGTCTCAAACCAACATCAAGCTTCATGACATTCATTTTTGAGGCACAAGTGGCATAATGGCTACCCTGTGCAACCCAACTCGCCTTGATAAAATCAACATAGGTATATATTGCCTTCATCAAGAGGATATACATACTAGGAGCAATGCTCAGACAGGCCTGATCTAGGAAATTTCACTTCCTTCACTTCCATCTAGGCTTCCCAGTTGACATAAAGAAACACATGGGTTCTCCAAAACTTGTACACCCTTGCCCGGATGCAAATCGTTGTTCAGTGAATGGATGTTCTGGCCCCAACGTGATTCAAATCCTGTTATCTGAACCATTAATCACTGATTTAATATACTATCCAACTGTATCACGCCTAATGACAGATGACACCCACCGTCCTCTGAGTCCCTGTCATTGAGGCCGATCCACCAGTTTTGCGTATCTGTTGTACTGAGAACATTTGAAAAAGGAGCTTGTTACTGTCAGCAGCAAAAACAATGATATGCCAACCAAGAAAAGTTACTATGAAAACAACAGCCATTAAATAAACTCTAGTCTCTACAACACTCCAGTGATAAATGCATCTAGCTGACTTTTTACAGCTGTGTTCCTGTACGTGTTAATGCACTGAAACTTACACACCATAAAGTACTAATTTTGCTATTGGAGCATATACCTTTCGGGTATGCACAGTGATGTGCCACACACAAAATATGACAAACATTTTTTGTTGTTGGAAAAGTCCTTTGATTTCTTTCTGACAACTGTGGTACTCAATGCACTGTACGGAAATCAATACATCAGGGGAAGAAATACTAATTTATAGCATGATTAGTTTTCTTTCAGCAAGTCCAGAGTCTAACATTTCTTAGCACTGATTTGAAAGATTTCTTTGGACAAAGTACATCATATCAGGATTTATTAAAATGAGATCTGTATTTCCACCGTAAAAGAGAAGAATCTAGTGCGCAGAACAGACAAAAAAAGAAACCTACTTGAGGAGGACCCGTGTGAAGAGCCAGTTCTGCATGTTGTTGTTGCTGATTGTCACCAGATCACCGCCCAGATTCTGACAGTAAGAGCGTGCGTCCGTCCATGACAGGCGCTGGTCTAGGGTGAAGTTGAAAGCCTGACATTGACAAATGTTCATAGAATTAGAAACACTTCTGCATAATTACTGTCAACATGTAGTCCACATGCACTTGTACTTCTCACAGTTTGTTCAAAGAGTACCATTAGGTGGTATTGTCTAGCAACACCCCTTGTTAATAAATATGAGATGCTGTTGATTTCATCCCCCCCCCCCCACACACACACACCTGTATGCACTGTGACCTGTAAGCTCTCCATCCATGTGGACAGGGTGTTCTTGGCGTGGTGGTGGGAGGTGTAGGTGGTGGGGTGGTGAAGCCTTGTCGTGGATATTCACAGATGTAGGGCAGGTTCTTGTTGCAGGGGAAGTTACTCCACAGTCCAACTGGACGTCCAGTGCCCATGCCCACACAGGTTCTTCGCTCGTTTCCTGTTTGCATGGTGAAGTTGGAATTAAAAAACAAAACCAAACCAAAAACTAGCAAGGATTCGAGATCAGTTTTATCTTCATTCTGCCCATCCACTCATTACTAAGAATAGTTATGTTCTTGTGCATACAACAATACCTGTAGTTCATCCAGTCACAGTGTCCAACAAATATGGATACAACTTTGCATTTCCGATTTTCTAATGAGTAGAATCAATTATCAAGGGTTCTGTATGCTTCAAAGGTGCCATCATACACGTAACATGTTAACTTTCACTTTAACTTTAGCGTGCCAAGTAAGCCTACCAACTGTCCAACATGACAGGTTCTAGAAAAAATGCTATTCTGGTTATTAGGGTGTGTGTGTAGGGGGGGGGGGGATTTGTTATTTGTATTTTTATTTTTATATACGTTCTTACATACACATGAAGTTTCCTACGTACCTATGTATGTGATATATGTACACGTACGTGTGTGTGTGTGTGTGTGTGTGTGTGTGTGTGTGTACGTGCGTACGTGGGTGGGGGGGCGGGGGTGGGGGGGGACATCTCATTTTTT